>BLKM01002298.1:1851030-1888050 GCA_013340265.1 Coptotermes formosanus
GCTAACCTTGAGTCTGTATACTATTTATGTTCCATTTTAAAAATTATACTATAAAAATCATGTAAGTGCAACACGACACTGTCTGCAACTGCATTTATATAGACACAAATATAATTACATATTACATGACTCAATCACAGTATCGTATCTTCTTGTTTTTTTTAATTTCATTAATTTATTTTTCAAATTCCTAATGTAATAGTCAACAGCCGATTTCAGTTGTTGATTTCGGCTGAAGGGGAAATCACGTAAAATTTCGATATCATAATATATATAAATCTGTTTTTTTTTACTTTCAGTTTTTGGGGGTTTGGGGGGGGGGGGGCTGCCGCCAGGCAGCTGCCACGCCGGATGCGCTCTTGACTGACACCCTATCCGCCTCTCTGAATGGATGACGGACGCCAATTCGTCTGACCTCTTTATTTACTGACACTGACTTCTCCTGCTTTACTGCCTGACCTACTGGTACTGTTACTTGCTGACACCGAATTACTGACCTCCTGCTTAATTAGTACAAGTCCGTGACCTCCCTTATACAAGGAACATTTCATTAGTTTGTCAGAAACAGCTCATATTCATAATAAACTTTGTGTGGCACAGTACGTTTATTTATTGAATTAACTTTAGTTTTAGAGAATGTGTAAGTAGAGAAACAGAGAAATCCGCATGTGGTTTACGTAAAGTGGCAGTTGTGATTTTTATAAAGTTTGTATTTCTGCATTTAATCGTCCTCCAAACAGAATCACACATGAATAACTGCAGTAACTCATCAGTTGTCACCGAAAGGGAAACACACACATTACGCGACTGACATATTTTCATTTCCTGTTTTTTCACAAAAATGTCCTGGATGAAAATTGATTGTATTTAAAACGTCGGTTACGTAGTATTCCATGTTTCTGTTGTGCGATGCTTCAGCGTTCCTGTCAGGGCCATAGCTACCATATAACAAGAATATGTAAAACATAGCGGTTTACGAACCAATCGCAACAAATGACTGTTTTTAATTTAACTGAACACCAATCAATATAGCTACCCCTTTACAGGCCTGGACAGGCGCTGAGGTTTCCAGGAGGTTGAGGCTCCCAGATTTCCAGACAATCGGCACATGAAGGTGTTGAGATTGTTTCCGTCCTTTTCCTCAGCGTTTCTAGACAAAATTCGTGGTAACAGATTTCATTATACTAAGACTTCTTGTTCTCAACACGTTCCTACGTATTTATTAGTGACTGTGTTTCCAAAGGGGTAAAGCGGTCGGATTCTGAGGCTCACCGTTAACTTGGTCAAGTATTGATATTTAGAGTAAATAAAAGTTTAATGTCAAGCCCCCTACGCTGCTTATTGGCATAGTTCTTAGGCCTAGTGGTAACTTTGCCTTAATCGAGGGTAGCTCAGAGGTAAATTTACATCGCTGCAGTAGTGAAGTAGAAGCTGCTTCGCTTGTGACGTCAACTTTTTGGAGTGAATGTAGCCATACTTTGCGTGAAGATTATTCGCAGGGAACGGTGACTTTTTTTTTCGATGTGAGTGAGCTGGAGCTGGATTTAAACTTTGTATCTTTATACAAAAGAGAGTCGGATCAATGTAACGATCGGCTGTGGTAAAATAAATGTTGAGATATATCAGGGGAAGATACTAAACTGTAGGATGTGGGATAACAGCTGTTATTCCTAGTCCTTTCCAGGGTTACACGGAATACTTTCTCATAACTCTGTGGTGAACAGCGAATATTTTACAAAAGGAAATCTCTGCTTATACCAACATCCTTGCGAGAATTTTCCCTCTCATGGGTAATGTAAAAACAGGCTCTTTTCGTCTGTTTACAGGCTTTCCAAAGCTCTGATTTTTCTGATTTGTTATTTTACAACTGCTGCGAGGGTTAATTCCATATCAGCCCATGCTCTATGCACAACCGACTGCAGAGTGGAGAATTTAAGATTGTCCACGCCGTGTACGTGCGTGTATTACAACAATATATAAGAACACCAACTCGTACACAATGTTAAAACAACAGATTGAAGAGTGGAGAATTTAAAGTTGTTCATACTGTGTACCTGCGTATATTACACCAATATATTAACACCAACTTTTACACAGTGTTAAAACACGACATGCAGCCACTTTGCATAAACCTGGACATGTTTCGATGCACTAGTACCCCATCTTCAGGAAGGGGACATATTTAACACTTAAAACACACAAGCCCAGTTTTTAAAATGTTAATTAAAAAACATTTTATTTAAACCACCACATATTGACGCAATATTTTGAAGTATGTTTTTTAAAATTTGTTGGTACATTGAAGATTGTTTACTAATAAGTAATATGTCGTAAAATTGGTGAAAAATAACCTTCAATGCACCAACAACTTTTACAAGACATAATTCAACATACCGCCTTAACGTGTGGTGGCTTAAATAATGTTTTTAATGAACATTTTAACAAATAGGATTTTGTATTTTAAGTGTTAAATATGTCCCCTTTCTGAAGATGGCGTGCTGGTGCATCGAAACACCTCGCGGTTTATGCACAGTGACTGCACATTGTGTTTTAACACTGTCTACGAGTTTGTGTTAATATATATTGTTACAGAGTGAAAGGTTCGCAGTAAAACCCTCGCCCTCCGTTTTATTCTTACCTTCACGTGGCACACAACAATTCACAACTTAGGACCCTAAGACCGAATTCTGGTACTAGAATCATAATATGAAGGTAGAATTTGAATTTTTAGTCCTTCTGTGCACTGGAAGAGTAGACAATTTCTTTCGGAGCTGCTCATTGGATAGGAAGAAGCTAGGAATGGTAAACTTTTAATTCCTTCACAACATTATGTATGTTCCGCCTCAGTACAGTTATTATTTGACTTTCCCTTAAAACAGGTAGAATAGTGGGTTCCTATCACAGTATAAAGTACACAGCCTACAGGCTGTATTTCTACCACTAGCCAATATCAGCAGTTTATTACTTAAAGCTAGCTATTAAACTCGTTTTATTTTTAACTACTAGAAACTATTTTTCCTTAGATATGGTTTCAGTTCCTAGTTAACATTCACTGATTCCAACAATTAATTTGGTTATGCAAGAATATCTAAGGAGTAAAGAAAGAAGACCGTCCGTCAAATATTGTCAGTTCAGTGCCAGTTAACATTCTGTTTGTCAGTTCAGCCCATATTTCACTAGCGAAAGATGCATATCTTTTGCTGTTCTTGATAGTGTCGCTTAACCTGTTAAAGCCTAGCGGTAACTTTACGTACCACCAGGCTTAAATTTAGTCAATTCTTCATGGTGCTCACATTGCGTTTATGTGTTTTGTACTTATCTGGGAAGAATCTGAAACTTTTACCTGACAAATGATTGGTCGTCAAATGATTGGTTGTTTAAACTGAGGTGAAGAGTGTTTACTGGGCGGTACGCCCTGAGTCTTTATGTTAGACAGAATACGTTTCGTCTTGAAAGGGTTAAAATATACTGATATGCCAAACAGTTTATTTTCACTTGTTGCTTTGGGTGCGCATGCCACAGGCTTGTTATCCCTAGCCTAATATCTGTCCAAAATCCCTCCTTTCGATTTTCTTATATTATTCACAAACGTAACTTCACTTCTGTGGGAAAATGGAAAGAAAATGGCTACAATTCACTGCTAAAATCGCAAGGACAAGTACGAATGCAATCAGAACTTTACAACACAAGCGACCACTTTGCATAGAAATAGAAATATATTTTTAAAATTGTGCATTTCCTTTAGGTACGTTTTATATGAAAATTGTAACCGTTGAAGAGGAAAATGCTGTGTTCTCTACATTTCCTTCATATGACATGCTACTTTGTAAAGAAAAGTTTTTGCGTCAAGGTAAATACAAATATTCCCGCGAAAACACAAGTTACGAAAAAAAAAACGTTTTGTGATAGTAGGCCTCCTTGCCTTATTAACCTTGCTGAAAGTCATCGAACCACGAAGCCGTCATATTCACGGCCTTTATTAATGTTTCATCAGGGCTGTACTTCTCTACAACACTTAGTTTTGTTCTAAGAATCCCGACGTAGTAAAGAATCAATACGAAATCGTCTGTTGAGGTTAAATTATTAACACACGTTGCCTTTAATAAATCGAGTTTTCAACTTTCTCTTGTGACAGCGGGCGTGAACATTCTGTCCCTGTAATAAACACTTCAGTTTCCTCTGAAGGCTAATGGCTCTTACATTTCTTGTCTTTTGCTCGAAAGGCGTATGTTTAACCTTTTAAAGCCTAGCGGTAACTTTACGTACGACCAGATTTAACATTAAAAAATTCTACGTGGTGCCCACATTGCGTTTATGTGTTTTGTACGGATCTCAGAACAAACAGCAACTTTTGCCTTATAAAACATTAAGAGACTGGTTTTTATAACCGAAGTGGAGAGTGTTTACAGCGCGGTACGCACTGAGTTCTTATATAAAACAGATAGGCTTCGCCTTTAAAGGGTTAAGGCTCAGCTGTATGATTATTTAAGAAACAAGAGACCTCTTATAAACACCGCTTTTCCAGTTCAGTTACCTATACATGTAAAAAGCATTAAACTGTATTAGTTATAACTGTGAGGTCGTTGTGGAGAGATGCACTACGGAGTAGGCTGTCCAGACCGATTGCCTATTCATACATTGGGAGTTTCCTTATCGTTATCTCCAGATTGATTCCTAGACCCACTCAACTATCGGTGGGTAAAGGTGGCACAAACGTGAAGCTAACCATTATCTTCATGCAACACCACCGAGCGAGTGAGTGGTTATCACCTGTGATTCTAATGCGACGTTCCTATTTATATCCCCGGCACTGAGATGTATTATCCTGAACTGTTTTCATGGTTTTTGTCAGTAATTTCAGGAATATCTTTGGATAACTTCTTGAAAGGACTCCACACCCCTCCATCCATATCCTTCACCCTCCAAGTGCACGCTGTGCAACCTACACATCTATACGTCTGACCAAGCTTTGTGTTAAATGAACTATAAAAACCTTTTAAAGCCTAGCGGTAACTTTACGTACCACCAGGTTTAAAGTTAAAAAATTCTACGTGGTGCCCACATTGCGTTTATGTGTTTTGTACGGATCTCAGAACAAACAGCAACTTTTGCCTTATAAAACATCAAGAGATTGGTTTTTATAACCGAAGTGGAGAGTGTTTACAGCGCGGTACGCACTGAGTCCTTATATAAAACAGATACGCTTCGTCTTTAAAGGGTTAATATCTGACATTGAGGTTGTGGGTGGGTAAGTTTGTCTCCAACCTTAACTGTATGTCAAAATATTGTGCCATTTTGCCTTTCTCTGGGAAAGAACGTAGGTATAGTGTATGCTTTTGTACGTATTTTTGTGGAACAAGAACAAAATGTTACTGCTGTTGCCGATAGTAAAGAATTTTCGTATATATTTTATATTAAAATAGTCCCAGTGGTGGACTGCAGCCTGCAAGGTAAATTTGTAATGTGAAGGAGTACTTTGGCCAACATACTGACCGCCGTCATCGATTGTGAAGGCAAGGTAACGGTACTAGAGGCTGGTTTTACCAGACACGTTCTTTCATTCCTGACGAAATATAAAGGAAGAGGCATGCAGTCGTAATATCGGCATTCCACATGGCCAGATATCTATCACAAAGCTATGGCTATCCAATATTATTTTATTTCTTCCTGCAATAAATTTTTCTTTCTTTTCGGATTTTAAATTCCTTCCTTTCTTACGCCATTCTCTTTCCCTTCTCTTAATATTTTTTTTTGTTTTAGCATGCTTTGCACATTTTATAAGAAAATATAGGCTTATTTTATCATCCTTTGCACACACACACCGTCAACTATTTCGAAAAAAAAGTTGCATGAAATTTTGTGTTGATATCGTAATATTCTCAAAAAAATAACTGTAATGAAATTGAGATTTTAATTTCATTTTACTGTAGTCCTAATTTTATGTACGACAGAATTAGTAAATTTCACACCCTCTCAGCTAGTTCTGCTATGAATGACATTGGCACGCGGTAAATTCTGAAACCAGTCAAACATCCAATTTTTTGTCACTAACGTCATATTGCATAAGCTCAATACAGCATGACATAAATGACGTGAGTGTGTCTGTTTAAATCTGAAAGCTCTGCGTTATATTTGTCGTATTAGTAAAAAGAGTAGAAAAATTCTCTGTCTGGTATAAAAGACGTACTGGAAGTTTTATTTTAAACGTCCGCATTAGTACTTATTATTATGATAAGGTTTCAATACAAATCATTATTCCGCTGGTAGTATAAGGTAGACAGAAGGACTCCTAGCATCCATACAACGAGCTTCAGTTTTTCGCTTTGTATGAAAAACAAGAGTAATTCTAATCCCATATGATCCGAATATTCATCACCGGCAATGAACAAGAAATACAATTCGGGTGACCAAACAAAGAAGAATGAGATGGGCGGGGCAAGTGGTACGTATGGGGAACAGGAGAGGTTCAGACAGGGTTTCGGTTGAGAGACCTGAGGGGAAGAGACCACTCGAAAGGCCTAAGCGTAGATGAAAGGATAATATTAAAATGGATCTTCAGCAACTGGGATGGACAGGCATGGACTGGATTGATCAGGCTCATGACAGGGAGGGTGGCGGGCGGTTTAGAATGCGTAATTAACTTTCGGGTTCCATAAAATGCGGCGAATTTCTTGACTGGCTGAGGAGGTGTTAGCTTCGCAGGACGGACTCTGCTCCACGGAGTTAGTTAATGAAGAAGTTCATCAGTGTACGCTATTCATTTTGTTATTATCCTTCCACCTTCTTTTAGCACTTCGAGGGGCTCATATTCAACAAGGTGACCGCATTACACGTCTTAACCACACCTGAAGTAGCCTATTATGTCCAGTTGAATTATTAACTGAAACTTTCTACATATACCAGCCAACCAAATACCAACACATCCTTATGGTAATAACTTACATATATGTACTTTTCAAACAGTTGGTTTATGTGATTATAATTACACCTTTGGATTGGTTCTGATATTTTCAAAATTTCATTTTATAATTTTAATATACGTAAACTTCGCATTTCGTACCGGGGAAGATGGCCACATGGTTGGCCGAAACATGTAGCGGTTTATTGTGTACATAAACTAATTTTAATATATTCATGTGCATTTATTGGTACCGTTATTGCGTACAGTCGAACAATGCAAGGATCATGGATCATATAAAGTAACCTCCCAGATTTTACCGCCTATAAAAGCTCATTTTATCGTCTTCTTTCATAGCCTAATAAAAGAAGCTGGCAAGACAGCCATCCGTATTGAAACTGAATTTGAATCCTTCCTCCTTCTCAAGTATTACAGAATTACCGAGCTTGGCTACTAACACCTAAACAGCGAAAACTCCCAGCGGGCTAGCGATAAAAAAATTCTTTGTGAAAAACAGTACAAAAGCACAAGCATTTGTTCATTTCGTCTGTTACGATCAAACCAATAAATGGTAAGAATGCAGAACAGCAGTCTTCTGGGCAATAATAATGAATGGGGCATCAGTCATCCTGATTGAAACTCGTCGTGATATTTTAGCCTCTACAGACAAGTACCGGTATATGCTTCAGGTCTGGCCACGACCACTTCCTTTCACGTCCTTTTCGAGTTCAGTATTTATTAACCCTTTAAAGACGAAGCCTATCTGTTTTATATAAGGACACAGTGCGTACCGCGCTGTAAACACTCCACTTCGGTTATAAAAACCAATCTCTTAATGTTTTATAAGGCAAAAGTTGCTGTTTGTTCTGAGATCCGTATAAAACACATAAACGCAATGTGGGCACCACGTAGAATTTTTTAATGTTAAACCTGGTGGTACGTAAAGTTACCGCTAGGCTTTAAAAGGTTAATTGTCCTATCACTGGACGCTTTATATTTTGAACTGTTGACAGCGTCTTCTAATAAATTACAAATAAAGAGACGAAATATTCTTGTAGTTCCGGGTCTGAACTTCTAAGTGGCTGTTTTTCAGGGCATCTTGCAACGAAAAAGCCCTTAATGATATCTTCTTTAAGCCGTCGAACCTTTATGTCACAGGTTAACTCTTTTCAGGTAGTGGAAGTCAATTCTGTCGAATAATTTTCAAGAATATAGACTACTTAGATGTAGACATCGTAGTTAGAATACGTAAGGCTTAGTGATAGATGAAACCCACTACGGGCATTGTGTGTTTTTCCAAGAAGATCTTGAGTGGTTTTTTAACCTTTTAAAGCCTAGCGGTAACTTTACGTACCACCAGGTTTAACATTAAAAAATTCTACGTGGTGCCCACATTGCGTTTATGTGTTTTGTACGGATCTCAGAACAAACAGCAACTTTTGCCTTATAAAACATTAAGAGATTGGTTTTTATAACCGAAGTGGAGAGCGTTTACAGATACGCTTCGTGTTTAAAGGGTTAACCTTTTAAAGCCTAGCGGTAACTTTACGTACCGCCAGGTTTAACATTAAAAAATTCTACGTGGTGCCCACATTGCGTTTATGTGTTTTGTACGGATCTCAGAACAAACAGCAACTTTTGCCTTATAAAACATTAGGAGACTGGTTTTTATAACCGAAGTGGAGAGTGTTTACAGCGCGGTACGCACTGATTCCTTATATAAAACAGATACGCTTCGTCTTTGAAGGGTTAAGGCTCGTAAGAATTACTCCGAAACCAAACTGTTTTCAAATGCCTGCTTTTCACAGATAAGTAGCAGCTGTTAGAGAAGGTGAGCGGTGGATTTTGTCTTTGTTCTCTTTCTACTTTTAAAAAGCACACACCGGAACAAAGGAATTAAATCGAGAGTTGAAATGCAGTCTTCAGTAGCTCTTTCTGACGAGGTGGTTAGACTGTCTAACTGATCGTAGGTTATAACAATTTATGTCGGTTCTCCCCTACCTTATAGAAATTTTCAGATTGTTAATGCAATCAAAACCTTTGGAATTATATAGTGTGTTGCTCTGTGCCTACAGGTTGACATGAGACGCGCGTCGTACACACCTCTGTCTACTCAGGCTCCTGCGGAACCACTCATCGTGGTGGAGGAAACCAGTGGGACAGATGAGGAGGAACCACAGAACAGGGAGCCATCGCCGCAGCTGCTGCTGCAAACGGAGCTGCTATCGCCGTACCGCGACATGAGAAAACGCTCCTTGCCCACCCCGGCATGTACCTCGGGAATCACGGCAAGCCAGGTTCGGCGCCTGTCGGAGCACGGCACTGAGGGCAGAACGGCAGCGTCGATGAGGGAAGCCGCTTTCCTCGCGACTCTGTCGTCCGCCCCAGGTCCAGCTTCCGGAGGCAGGCGCCACTCTGTGGTCACGATTTCACGAGCACCACCTCCCTCCGTCTTGTTTGGCCGGGGGCGTCGAGAGTCCATCGCGGCATTCCCGGCCAGTAGTATGCAGGCGACAAGGGTGCTGGCGAATCGACGCGACTCAACGTCGTCCATTCCGCGCCCGCCGAGTACTTCTGGTAGCACCAGTGGCAGCCAGTTCAACCTGCAGCTTGACATAATGGATGACATTGCTGAAATAAAGGCGGCCAGGAAAGTTAGGCTCAAAATGTGGAAAACGCCTAGCCATGAGAGAGTCTGCGAAGTCCAGCCAATGGACAGTACTGCGGGAACGTCCGCTTCGACGACGAGGTATCACCAGGTAGCCCCAGGGCCTTCAGGTAAAAGTGACACAGGAGAAGTTACCCCGATCTCTCGACGCTACTCGGACTTCGTTCCAACACAACCGGCGCAGCATCCGAAACGAAGAGCTTCTGAACAAGTTCCTCCCTCTAACTCGGCATCGATGGCAGCACCTCCTAAACCGTCATCTTCTGCAGGTATCGTCTGCTCCAATACGGACCTTATGTCGATACTTTCCTCTCTTGCTTCTTCAGCACAAGAGATTAATAAAGATCCTGAAGTGGAAACTCCAACCAGAATACCGGCATCTACCAAAGTGGAACCGTCACAACAGCTGCAGAAGGATAACAGCAGATCTGTGAGTGCTGACCAGAAGAGAGGTCGTCTAAAGAACATTAGATCCAAGAGCTTCGATGTGTCCATGCTACTGGGCACTATAGCAAAGCAAAAACAAGAAACTGGGAGATTCAGCATTGCGGGGCCTGCCAGCTGGTTCGTTAAGAGGCATCAGCCAAAGAAAACAGATTCACCCAAGGTACAGTCGTCAGCTGTGGTCAGTCTGTCTCAGAACAAGCCAAAAGTAAGCGTCGTTCAGAGTTCGGATAGTTCCTCCGTTAATCCTTCTACATTGGGACAACAGAAAACATCGCCGTCGAAGACTTCTGCACAGCCAGAAAACAAAGTAGTCTGGGATGAGGAGAGCGGTTCTGTCGTGGATGCTGAAGTTTTGGGCAGTGCCATTGAAGTGTTCCTGGCAAGCCGAGGAAGTGGAAATGACAGTCCGGGAAGCAAGTCGCCTCAGAAATCCAAGGTGTCTCCCACAAAAAATAACGGGAAGACTGCAAGTGGATCTGCAGGACCGGGGAAATCTTCGTGGTTCTCTAAAAATAAAGACGCAGCGGACGAGGCAGGTACGTCGGATACATGCGATACTTCTCTCTGCTCCACACTTAAGGACCTGTTCGTCAAATAATGAGCCACATTTCATGGATTTGTACCAACTCAAGGGGCACATTTTCACTTCTGTCTTTACAGCAATTTTAACTTCTATGGAACTGGCACAAAGGCAAGTGATTGTATCTTTGCGAGCTCTTCTTGTCATTCGAACTTTAAAACGTCAAGGCACGTGATAAATCAGCGTTGCGTGTTAATTAAAAGCGTAAGAATGATAACGATTGGCAATTACATCGATGTATTCAAATTGTACATGACAGAATTTCCAAGTTGAACTGTTGGGAATTTTCCCTTGAAAGAGAGAAAGAAAGAAAGAAAGAAAGAAAGAAAGAAAGAAAGAAAGAAAGGAGGGAGGGAGGGAGTGAGAAAGAAAGAAAGAAAGAAAGAAAGAAAAAAGAAAGAAGAAAGAAAGAAAGAAAGAAAGAAAGAAAGAAAGAAAGAAAGAAAGAAAGAAAGAAAGAAAGGTCAAAACTAGAACAAAATTTCATAACAAGCTAATCCCGACTTTTTGGCATTCATTATTCATGAAATAACCATTGACAGCACCTGTGAATAGCAAGATTAATAGATACAAAGTTACTTGCTATGTAGAACTTGAAATTTGGTTTCATTGTAATTGAGCCCTTTAAATTTCAGTAACTGCCCTACTACGTTTGACATTCAGAAACCCAAGCTCAGTTTCAAGTGGAATGTTGGGGTTCGGTTTCTTCAGATTTCTTTTTTACTTTTGAATATTTTCAGCCCTAACATTCTACAATTCTGCTAAGAAGTTAATTATCCAGTGAAATAACAAGCCTCCTAATTCACAGGATATTAGGATATAGCTTCTGTTCAGCTGTTACATTAAATCTCAAGTATAAGGTGATAAATAACACTTTCTTGCATAATAAATTAATAAGATATTAAGAAAATGTATAACCTACACATACACCACCGACATAAAATAAATTCTGTTCTCCAAAAATTTTGTGGTGGAATGGCCTGTAAGTGGATTATATGCAAGTAAATTTTTTCTAAGACATAGGATTTGAAATTCCTTGTTTGCTTTTTGAATACATCTGATTTAGGATCGTTCTTAAAAAATGAAATTTGTGTTTAATATTGTAATGCTTGGAATAATGTTATTTCAGTAAATTCAGCTTGAAAACACATAAAGTGTATGGAAAGTATGAATATTTAACTAGAATTGAGAATAATTGCATGAATATACATTTATATTCAATAAAGCGTGTAACATTATTTTATTAGATTGATATTCGATGTGAGAATTGGCTTACTGTTTCCATAGATGGTGATATTTTTGTCTGTTATATGGACATTCGTTACACAAAATGTGACAATATGTTGTACAATTCATGTTCCTATCACCACCGTGTTATATTGTAAGTTCAAATAAATTTTAAATAATATTGCTGTGCACTTGTGTTGTTCCTGCCCATAATAAACTAGAGTACCTGCAGTGGTAGCTGCATATCTTGTCTTCCTGCACTAAATTGGAAGACTCTGACCGTAAGCCAAATGTACAAAAGTTATACCTGTTATGTGTTCGCAAATGATGTTGTATGTATAATTTCAGTGGATGACTAGAGGCGACAAAGTTAATGTTAATATTTAATAAACGTCACTTAAAGCAATGCATCTGTGTTGTGTACGTATAATCAGCCAACATTCACGTTAGTTAATGGTAACTGATTATATGTAGGTCTACATGATAAGTGATAAATGTTTTTTGAATTCTGAAAATTATATATTATGTGTTGTTTGCATTTAACAAATGCAGGTGATGTTTACATTTTAAGACATTTTCACAAGATGGATTATCGTCTGTATAAATCCAGAGTTATTGTTGTATAGGCCTACTGTGTTTCAGGATACTTAACACTCTTTTGTGTAGGAGCCAGATATCTGAGACTGTAATATTCTTTTCGCAGTTTCAAGTGCATATGAACAGACAAACTCACATTTTATTAAAATTCAAAATTACCAATTAAATCACAGTTGCAGCAAATTTAAAATTACCTCTAGCAGTAACTTAAATATTTCAGATTATTTTAATATTCCTTGTTATAATCGCCATAATAAAATGATTTCTCCACCAACTACACTTGAATAGTTCAGATTATATTTCATAAAATTCAAAATTAAAGTTGAAGTGTAATTTAAAATATCTTCTGAAAAATGCGATTTTTACATATTTTAATATTTCCTTCCATAACTACTGCATTAAAAAAATCTTTATTTGGAGCCCTAAAAATGGGTGCCTAAGCCATTCATTTTCTACTCCCAATAAATTCAAAGTAAAGATTTAGCATAATAAAATTGTGTTTCTTTTATTTCATATTTTGCAGTGACTGTCACAAAAATACTCCCATGTTCTAAAAAAATAAAGTATATTGTTGTTATTGTTGTTGTTGTATACTGTGGTGATTTCATGTTTTCTTTTTTCCTGAGGTTTGAAGTTTCAAGTGAATGGATAATTTTAACATTTGATGGAACATTTCAAATCGCGTTACATTTCTCACCTCTTGTCGTCAAGACGTATAAGCTGTAGTTACCTTTTCATCCCAAAGGAAGTGAACATATACTTCCACTTCTGTATCAAGCAAAGCGCACACAAAATCAAAGCTCGGGGATTGTAGGGATTTTGAATAAAACTAGCCATGACATAGGAATAGTTTCATTCATAACTTGTTTATAAGATGTTATTCACGAGTGTTAAAATTCTAAAACAGTATTATATTATATGTAAATTTTGTATGAAGACTTTATATGGTGCAACTTTAAATTGTATTGTATGATACATTCACAACTTGTTGCATTTCACTTTAAAGGTACGTGTAATATTAAAAGAAAATATTACTATTTCTCTTAAATTAACGGAAATTCCATAAGTATTTTCACAAGTACGCATATTTTATCGTGCACCTTTTTGGCAATGCACGGATGACATGATGAAGATGAACCTTATAAGGGTTTATCTTGATCCACAATTTGTAATGTCTATGACACGTTTGTAATCAATCACAAGATTGCATTTATATTATGTATAACTGAGTATAAGTCTGAGATATCAAAGTGCAATGTACATATTTCCCCATCATGAATATATACAATTTTATAAAATAATAAGCATCTTGCCAGATTCAATAAGAAATGTTACTGAATTTTAAAACATCACTTGTGTGCTTTGTGTTGTTCACAATTCATTGTTCCATATCACTTATTTAATTGTTATACGTACCCCAATATTGAATCTACTTATATTATTGTTTGTAAAACGAAATGTTAGTAGTTTTATTACCTGCAATACTTCTAAATCATATGCATTATTATAAGTGAATTAAGATTTATTCTGGCAGTATGTGTGTGTGTGTGTGTGTGTGTGTGTGTGTGTGTGTGGAGCTTGTTAAAAACTGGTAACAAGAAAGTACCATAAATTAGGTGATGGTGCGATTCTAGTGTCAGGCATTCCATGCCAGAATGACATAATCAGAAGTCCCTCTCCATTAGTTACACAGAAACTGAACACTGCGAGTTGTATTGACTGTCTATTGCTGTTGCATTGATCATGAACAGTGACTAACTCAAAAACAAAACTTCTTCCCTGTAGTTCGTATATGAACCAGACTTCTGACACCAAGACATATTACGTTTCATTTATCATCTCTTCTTTTGAGTGTATTTAGTTTCATTTATTGTTAAAGAAATTTAAGAAATAAAACAGTATGTTATATTATCACTGATTGAGGCTACCTTTTTCTAAAGGTCATGAGAGGAAAGTTCCTTTCCTTACACGTGATGATGAGAAATGTTCCACTGCTGCTTGTACAAACCAAGATTGGGCAATAGGTTAACCGATCATCCATCAGGTACATGTCAGCACATGAAAAGTTCTTGGATAAGTTTCCTTTCAGCATACCATAGTCAAATATGTCACTACATTTCAGGAGAATATGAATTAAGAAAAATTAGAAGCAGACAGTATATGATGAGGGAGAACAGTGTTTCCCAGAATCTATTTTTGTGGGGGGAGATTCCTGTTGGTTCTGATAGAACTGACGAATGACCAAACAGGTTAAACAAAATATTATAATACGTGGATGTGGTAGACCATTTTAATTTCCAGCCCAAATCAAAGAGAAGTTGTTTGAGAATAATGAAACATGGCGTCATCAAACTGAAATTGTTGGTTTCACATGAATATGATTGCCTCTTTTTGGTGTGCGAGGCATAATATGAATAATTTATTTCAATTTTTGAAGCATTAAGGCGTAACGTGTAGGGGATTAGGTACAGTCTATAAGAAGCGGTAGAGCCAGTTCAATGTAACGTCCTGCTTTTCCTAAGAATATAATAATGTTCATTTCAGACTTCTGTAAAAATAAAATTCATCATTATGGTGGTTATCAATGAAGCCACTGCAAACCGGGCTGCAGGGAGCACAGCTTGGGAACCACTGACACAGATCATGGATCAAATATCTGTAAATTTTTCAACAAGTACAATTCTGCAACTCAAAATTAGGATCAAAGTTGATTACTTTGTGAGTCTATATGTTCTATATGATACAATACATTGATGCACTGAGGTTCAGTGCTTATTTAACAGCTACACACACACACACACACACACACACACACACACACACACACACACACATATATATATATATGTTTAAATTTACTCCACTTGTGCATGGTCCTACAGTGCCAAGACTGGAATGGCTGTCATACTGGATCCTGCTTAAGACGGGATGGTGATACAGTTAACCAACGGTATGATATACCTTTTGCTTCAAACAGGACTTCGCACACTGAAGACTATACGATAATGATACTTTCCCAACAGGCTGATACAATAGGGTGGCACCTATTATGTACACACAATGTTCCAACGGCAGCCATTACAGTTTATTTTCTACTTATTTTCTTTTACTAAACCAACTGAATGCACCTCCAACACATGTAATAGTATAGCCTTTTATCATTACAACATGTTTCAGAACTACTGTGTCATTTTCAGGGAGTTCTTACACCAAGTTTTAAAATTTTAGCTAGTTTTTGAAACTTGGTTTAAGAACTTCCTGAAGACAGCATATTAGTGCCGAAGCATGTTAAAGCGTTTAAACACTGTACTATTGTGTATGTTGTATGTGCATTTGGTTGAGTTAGTAAATGAAGTAAGTTAATTAAAATGCATGGATTAAGCAAGTCCAAGACTGTTTATTGTGCTCATTTTCAGCCTGTTTGTGCAAACTAATGATTTGTGACTGACAGGAACAAACTGTATTAATGGCATCAAATGAAGTTACAAATCTGTACAGTTTAAAATCCCAGTTTCTTGATAACATTTATGTACTGTCTCCAGTATGTAATTAAGAAAAGGTCTGCCCAGCCTCTTAACCCTTAGGCCCACAGGCGTGAGATCTCTGAGACCGTTGCGAAAAATGATTCATGCACAATTACTGTGCTCTATCTTTGTCTTCACAGCCCGCATTCTACCCTTTTCCCAAGTCCATTGCTTTATGAGACTATGGACTGGATTATCTGGAGTTGATTCCCGCCAGGGGCAGCCGATTTTCCTCTCTCCAAAACGTTCAGACCATCTCCGTGGTCCACCTAGCTCCTAATGCGTTTCGAAAGAAATAAACATAGGCTAACGAAGGACTGTTTTAATTCATTCTCGATTACAAATGCTTTTGATTGACGAGTACGGGATGGGATATGCAGACCCTCTTAAACTCTGCATGTAAGCCCACGAATTTGCGTGTATATAATAAGTCTAACTACTTACGAAATTAATTACATTCTAATTAGTCCTAATTAACCCTTTAAAGACGAAGCGTATCTGTTTTATATAAGGACTCAGTGCGTACCGCGCTGTAAACACTCTACACTTCGGTTATAAAAACCAGTCTCTTAATGTTTTATAAGGCAAAAGTTGCTGTTTGTTCTGAGAGCCGTACAAAACACATAAAGGCAATGTGGACACCACGTAGAATTTTTTAATGTTAAACCTGGTGGTACGTAAACTTACCGCTAGGCTTTAAAAGGTTAAAATACAAATGCCTTGTTTGTAATGGACTGCTGCATTTTAAAAAATTTACAGGCGAGAGTGCCGGTGTGATGTGCTGCCGAATTTTTAAGCTTTAAAAGTTTTACAAATGCGATCCTGCTATGACGTTTCCTTTGAATGATTCCGGTGAATGACAGGTGAATTGGAACTGTGTGCAGCCAAAATTATTTTTGCACACATATGTCTCTTCGTCTTGGGGTACACCACATATTTTTTACTATTTCTTGGAATGTACTTCGTGCATTCCTCACAGATAAAGAAAGTTGTATGTGACACGTGGCTGCATCCTGCCTTAACTTCTAAGGACCCTATCTACCTTGTTACAAATAATTTTCTTGGCGATGCCATAAGGGGCCTGTATTTATGTTGCCCAAGATGGTTTCTGTGAATCAGTTCCCTCTCTATTTAACCTTTTATAAAGCCTAGCGGTAACTTTACATACGACTAGGTTTAACGTTAAAAAATTCTACATGGTGCCCACATTGCGTTTATGTGTTTTGTACGGATCTCAGAACAAACAGCAACTTCTGCCTTATAAAATATTAAGAAACTGGTTTTTATAACCGAAGTGGAGAGTGTTTACAGCGCGGTACGCACTGAGTCCTTATATAAAACAGATAGGCTTCGTCTTTAAAGGGTTAATATTGTACAGCTATGGTCGCTAGTTTAAGATGTCTGCCCACAGCGTGGTCTGGCCTTTCTGGATGTTGTATACACCATCGGGGTTTTGATGCTTCTGGCTTTCTGTGAGGAAGTGGTCTGTGTTTTCGTGTACTTATTTTTAGTCTGAACGATAAACATACATCCACTTGATTCTGCAAAAATATCGGTATTGCTTTTGCACAGACATGTCTTGGAGGTTTATGAATTGATGCCTGTGTGGGAACGTAAGCCGGTGCCTGTGTCGGAATGTAAGCCGGTGCCTGTGTGGGAACGTAAGCCGGTGCCTGTGTCGGAATGTAAGCCGGTGCGGTTTTTTCACTTTTCTTATTATTTAATTTTCTTTATTAATGTGTCAGGAACAGGAGTTGCTTATTTATATCGTTGAGTGGAATACGAACGCCGGTTTATATAATTTAGATATCAGTTTAAATTTGCACTTCCGTGAAGCTTTTCCCATTAAATATCTACAAGCACAGATTTTTGTGCAGACACGTAATGGAAGAGTAAGCTTGCATGAAATACGTTGTACAGTTACCATTTATAGCATATAAAGTGGTGCTCGTCTTCTGTGGAACAATTGGAAATTGTAGCAAGTACACAGATGCCCACATTTGTGGTTACTTTATGGAAAGATTTAGTTTCAGTGCACTGCACATTACAGCTGCTAGCTGAAGCAGGCTATGTAAAGCATCGCACATCTCATATTGCACAATTTACAATATTATAACTTATCCTTCTAAGATACGGTATTGTTATCATCATCATCATCACCGTCGTCGTCGTCGTAACGATTATGATTACGTCGCTTGTCACAGGTCTGTTGTTGTTGTTGTTGTTGTTGTCGTCGTCGTCGGATATTAACTTGGAGTTCCAGACAACACTAAGATTAAAATATTGTCCCTAAATCATTCAGTGTCTTGAGGTTGAGAACTTATGAAACCGAGATTTTTATAACGCTAGAGAACATGATTTCTGCCTCAGAGTGATCAATTTGAATTCAGTAAAGAGTCCTACAAATTCCAATGTTTGTGGCTTGTGTAGATCTGTAATTTCAAAGTTGCCAACATCTTATTGGCTTCGTCTGGGAATGGGCAGACGAATGTACAAGTACCATTAATGAATCGATCAAAGTCACGATATACAGTGCGTGCCTTTTCCACCTCGTTCAATGATTCATGCCAGCAGGAGAGGTAGTATGTATTCCAGGAAAATTACAGGCAATTTTCCATCCACACAATCATGCGCATTAGTTCCAGTTTTTGACGGGTTGTTGTGAAAAAAATAATGACACTTTAGAGTCAATAAAATGTGGGGAATTCCTTGACTAGTTGAGAAACTGTTAGCTTGTGTGATTTCAGGCTTCCGCCGCGGTGTAAATGAGATCTTCGCTCTTCTGGGATGTTACGTAGCGTAGATTGGTAGTTAGATACCGACGTTTGGGGACAACCTGTCGGTCTCATCTTAAAGTGTTAAGCAGTCCAAGAAGAATGCTTGATCCTTCAAGATGGGACTGATAGGATGTCCCGAAACGTCGGTACCTATCTACCAACCTAAGCTGCGTAACATGCCAGAAGAACGAAAATCTGAACTATTAGCTTCTCAAAAAGGATTCCGTGCCATAGACTTATTTATTTATTTATTTATTTATTTATTCATTCATTCGTTCATTCATTCATTCAGTCAGATTAAGGTGACATTTCAAACACATTCTGTACGTTTTGAAATTGATTACTCCATGCATTTTTAATAAATTTATTTTCTTTTACTGAACTAGCTATTTGCACATACAACACAAGCAATTGTATCATCTTTTACCACCCCAACATATTTCAGCACTAGTGTGTCATCTTCAGCAAGTTCTTACACCACGTTTTAAAATTTTAGCTAGTTTTTAAAACGTGGTATAAGAACTCCCGAAGACGGCACAGTAGTGCCGAAGCATGTCGGAGTGATAAAAGACTGTAGTATTATGGCTATTGCAAGTGCATTTAGTTGGTTTAGTAAAAGAAAATAGCACGACTTTGATGTGAGAAAGCGGCGACATAGCGGTTTAAATACATAACAGGACACAAAGGTACATGGCGGCTGTCACAGTGCACCTCCGTATGGGTTGCTGTTTGTCATATTTCCTTCCGGTTCTGTGGCACTGATAACGAACTGAAACAGCCTGAAGGTGAGACTGTGAGTTGGGACTTGAGGTTCTTCTGCAGGGTCCTCCGAAACGTTGGAATTACAAAAATACAAAATTGTATTGCGTCACATTCCGAAAGACCGTAATCAAAATGACTGAGGTTCGAATCCTCAGAGGTCCTTCGAAAGTTGTATGCTATTTGTTTTAAATCCTAAGAGGGGTTTAAACTCGGTCTTCAGGTTCAAGAATAATAACTACAGACAAGAAAGCCTGAAGTTACAGCCGAAAGGAGAAATATTAGTTAATGGGGTCCTACGGTTTGCGGTGCTGGATGCCATTGGCAAGTAGGCCTGCAGTACAATGAGTTGGAAACACTAGTTGTGTATTCACCCTTGTGTTTGGTAGCGTAAGTTGTGATCGGTTTGGGGATTGGTGGATATACAAAAATGAATCTTAAAAACAGCTGGGAGTACCAGATTGAATTTACACATAATCAGCGATATTTTCCAGCTGGTGCACGGTGGTACCCATACCGGCAAACAATTGCTGCGTACCGGTAAACTTTTTCAAAAGTTGCGTATCAGTGGCAACCCAGTAAGTGGACTTTGTAATGTCTGTTACGGAAACCAGGGAATATGGTTGTTAAATCAATAAGCACGAAGTGTAAACAAACCACTAGGATATCCGGACACGCCACTTTCAGTTCAGTTCAACCTGATTGATGTACTGATCCCAGTATTTAGAGGCAGGAGTGTGACAAATTGTCAACAGGTTGTCTGGGAACTCTGATATATGATGCGTGTCAGATGCTATTTGTAGGCACTCGGTAACCCAGTCTCTTATCTTTGTATAACTCCGTGATAGTCGTATAAAACAGGAAAACGTGTGCGATGACCTACAAAACAGGAAAGAGTACATACGGATCTTATCATATGAGAAGGTATATATTTCAATTCCTCACGGAAGAGTCACAACCAACACTTTTCTTTGCTGTAGTAAAAATTATTGCCGACCAGATTTCGGTTTATATACCCATCATCAGGCCCTATAAAAACATGAATTAAGAAACTCTACGTCACATGAAGTGAAAGGTCTTCCTCTTTTACAGAGTGAAATGACGTTATACAAAAAATGTTTTGTACGGAAGTTACTTAAGATGGGAAAAATACATAAAACAGAATAAAGAATTTGTATAAAATGTGACACATATAGGCGTCAACCGTAATAAATATATATGTTGGGTGGTATTAACAGCATCAGTGCTTCATTTGTAAAAGTAAGTTGTCGTGCCTGTTTTGATCTCCATACATCGTATTATATTAAGTTTTTTTTACAAATGAAGTTCCTAATACCCATGGTCAATTTTGCCCCCCCCCCCCCTCCTCCCAGTGCTATTAGCCAAGTTACGCTTATGTTAAAGGGCAGGACTGGAATTTGTAGTTATTTTGGTTACGCTCATTCCATCGGTTGCAATTACAGTCTTCTGCATTTGGGGGGGGGGGGGGCCTACTTCGTTGTTTAACAGTTAAGGCAGTTGTGGCATAATTATTCTCGCATGATCGATTAATAGCTGACTCATGGCACCAACCGGCTATTCAGGTATGGAAGTAATGTACCACCCCCTCCCCGCCGCCCATCAGTGACGTTATACTTCACAGTCGCGGTGTGTGGACATGAAAACACTGAATTCCCAGATCTTGGAACGATGGAGCGTCACCTACCAAGGTCACCAATACCATCGGGTGGGGGGTTTTTGTCGTAAACCAACCTACCACGCGCCGCGGCTGGTTTGCTGTGAATGATGAACGCGGAAATTCCTTTGCGTCTGGAGCAGTTGGTCAGTCCATTGCCTACGTAATACGAAATTTCAAAGTTCAGGAGGCGCCAATTTCATCTGTTGGCGTATCAACACCAGAATAAAAAAAAATTTGAAAAGCCGAAAATACTATTGATGTCCGCGTTCCATATTGGCACTTTCTGATGGACCATGCCCTGTAAGTGGTCAAACCATGTATAGGCTTCGCTTACGTCACATTATTTAATGATGATAAATGCTGCAAATTTCACTATCTTCTTTACTTACCGATCGATAGCTGGATATCGATGCACGCAACGTAGTCTTAAATTCCGTAACTTCACACTAGGTGGCAGACATGTCCGTACTAGTGGAGCCATGTTAACACAGCGAAAGAATACAACACGTCATTCACACGATGACCAATGGAAAATTTTACGGCTCTCCAAGGTTAAATAATAACGCACTTCCCCCTGCGTGTACTGCCACGTTCATGCTTCCACCCTAGCGCATCACAAAAAAAAAACACACACACACACACACGCACATAATTTTCATGCATTTACACAACTGATTCACACTGAACACTCTTCTACCAAACGCTTATAGAATAATGCAAGACAAGGGAAGGGCCGTTTATACATTATGTAACTCTGATCATACATGTCTTTATTTGTTCAACTGACCGTGAAATATTAAACAAAAAGTGGAACAAGGTCAATACAAAATTAAACTTCCATTCATGTCAAGCCCACAAGTGTATATATATTCCTTCCAGGAATGCCAAGTTAAATGAGGTTAGTAACATACTCTGATACCAACACGAGGACTGCAGGTATTTCACTGGATTCATAACAGCAATTTAAACAAACTAACCTGATGATGTTAATAATCACAAGAAACCCCCACACAAGTAGTACCCAACATAAAGATTTACCATACTCGGATGATAACTACTGACACCCGGAACACTGACGATCCTTCATAATTATACAACCTACATGGTGTTGGCTACAGCAAGTTCTATTGACTGAGATTGCAGTTTTACTTTACTAGGTAGCTATTTGGCATATCACTACCAAAACAAAATATTAACTAGGCGTTATGGAATGATGGTCTGAAAAACACTGCATAGTCACAATGAGCCCCAAATTACCGCAGTCAGGTGTTCTTACAATTTTAATCTTTTTATCAAGTTGCAAAGTAGCTTACTTAAAATAATAGTCATACATTATTACGCTGCAGACAAATTGGAAAAGGAAAATGTTTTGTTTATCAATGTATTTTACAGTTGACCACAATCCACAACAGTGATCTTCTTGCTTGTTTTGCCGCTCTGGGAACCCAGACTTTCCAGCTGTAAAAGAATTTTTGATCACTAAGTACACAGATTGGAAGAGATCAGTTTTCAGTTCATGTAAGATTATTATTAAACATACCTTCTTCACAACATCCATTCCCTCTACAACAGATCCAAAAACAACATGACGGTTATCCAACCAGCTTGTTTTTGCAGTAGTAATAAAGAACTGACTTCCATTAGTGTTTGGTCCAGCATTGGCCATGGAGAGAATTCCTGCAAGCAAATATAGTAATTCAGAAATAGTACTGGATCAAGTGTATATTATGACAATCAGTCAGCAGCTGTATATATATTTATGGCTCACTGGGTTCATGTGTTTGTTTTTGTTGTGTGACAGTGTTTTGGTTCCTGGGTTACTTTACAGTTGTACAAACACACATGATGATCAGTTAGCAACTACACACATACATACCTGGTCCAGTGTGCTTCAGCTGGAAATTTTCATCCTCAAACTTGTTACCATAGATAGATTTTCCTCCAGTGCCATTGTGATTGGTGAAATCTCCTCCCTGGCACATGAAGTTGGGAATGACACGATGGAACGTGCTGCCCTTATAGCCAAATCCCTTCTCACCCGTACATAAGGCACGGAAATTTTCAGCTGTTTTTGGTACCACATCATTTCGAAGCTGCAAGTACAATTCCATTAAGCTCATATTTTGTAAGAAATGTCTATGTATTAACACCTCACAGTGCTAAAAGTAACTCCAGCTAGTATGTTTCCGAGCTTTACTTTATTCAGTTTTTCAAAAGCTGCATCCAAGCACCATTTTGGACAGTAGACTGACGCCAACCTCGTGGACTGAGGAAAGTACCATTATGAATAACGTAACGTGCTTCGTTTGGGAAAAATTATAAAAACGTAAAACTATGGGAGCAAAAAATTAGACAATTCCAGGCCGTGACACTATAGTTAAAACCGGCATCTATTTCACACTAGTGGGATCACAATGGTGCGTCAATGCTATCGTACTATTTTTAACCGCACCTATGAAAGTACAAATAGAAAACCTACATACCTCCATCACAATTCTTCCTACAGGCTGATTATCAGCACTCATATCAAAATAAACTTTTGGGCGACTCATTTTAGATGAAAAATTACACACAGTTACACACAGACTCTCCCGCACCCCACACACCACACCAACTCTATGCAAGGAAGGGCACGAAAGTGATTGGCGGTAAACATGCAACGCTGCTACTCGTGCCATTTTAACGACAAGTGACGAGAACATACAGTTCGTTACACTTACACAATATAGGAAACGAAGCACTTAACCTAATTTATCGTTGTAATTTGAGATGACAATAGATGAGAAATATGGAAACACATTTTTAAATAACATTTATTAATTAACATATGAAATCTGAGAACTATTTTCTCTTGCGGACAGGAAACGTAGTCCGTGTAATTCCTATTGTAATCCAAAATAGAAATTTACAATTCATAAACACCTGTACTTAAATATAGTGTTATTGAAATAATTTAATAGTTATAATTTTGGCACATTCTACAATTTCAAAGTTTGAAAATAAAGCTCACATGATTCTCATTAATAGTGGGGCTTGACGCATGCGTAAATCGTTACCGACAGGAAGATAGTCAATGCCGCAATCATTATAGAATATGTAGCTAGCAGGTACTTAGTTATTAACAGTAAGAAATGTGTAATATTGGTAGCATAATTAATAATTGGGATATTATTCTCGTTTTTTGCCATTCAATATTTCAGTCGACGTGCTACGTAGCAAATGGCGTGAACAATACAGAATATGAGTAGTATGTATCTGTGGTGTTATGATGTGTAATTTATGAATTGCCATTTATAGGCCGTAATATTTGTTGCTGAGTATGTATACTTTTGTAATTGGGGTGTATACGCATATATGTTCGTGTGTGTTTTTGTTGTTACAAACATAAGCGAAGATTGTAGCCTAAAAAAGGCAATGTATCAAAGCTCAAGTAGAAGGGGATTTTTGTCGTATTTGACTTAGTAGTGCATGCAGGGTTGAAGTTCATAACTTTTGCATGCGGTGCATTCAAGTTTGGAATTGGTTTAGAAAGCGGTCATTTGTTTTCACATTTTAGGTCATTGGAGAGGCACAAAATACCATGTCTCAATTTGGAGCAACTGCAAAAAATCCACCATGGGTTAGGACAACAGGTGAGTTTGGTAAAGTTAATCCTCAGGATGATCATGTGCGTTATACTTTTCGGCAAGTTTGGTAAGGTGTTTTAGTATTGCTGATGTGTCTTAGGACCATACTCTTTTGACGTGCAAGGAATAACTTGCTTTTCAAGTGTGTATGTCTATTCTCACGGCTGTCAGATTTGGTGGGTGTACTGGATTGGCGTGGATGGCAGTCAGCATTGTGAGATAGTGGCTTTAAGTGAGAACCATTTTGTCTGCAGCTCAAACGATGGCTACTGGTGTGACGCAGCAGCAGCAACAACTCCAAACGCAGATGATGGGGCAGACCACTATGGTTGCCAACCCGACCATGGTTCAATATCAGCAGCCTCAACAAGTCTTCCAGGCACCGATGGGAATGCAACAGGTTGCTAAATGTTGCAATATTGGCTTGTAGGATAATTGTTGAAGTGAAAGCCCAGGTTCCGGATAGCAGTATGTGATACCTGTATTGCTGCTTCACCCAGTTTTTCTGTGCCTGCCTGGAACAGCCATGGAGATTACACATGCAACATAGGTGACATTACTTCTGCAGTATCAAAGTTAATGTTGTCCATCCCATTCCATTCTATTTCAGGCTGGAATGACCATGACATCAATGACAGGTACAATGGGTGCTGCAAGTGTTGCTATGCCAACAGCACTTGGAGGGACTCAGGTAAGTTTCTACAATATTAGTTGATCTCAGATGAATGGTAATCACAGCACTCTTTGACGATTACGTCTTTAATAGTAATTTTGTTGACACATTTTTGGAAATTTGTTGTAGAGAGGAATATAAACTTGCCTGTTGACAGAATTGTAGGTAGAATTATGAACATAAAGTACTGGGATTTGGAATATATGTGGTATTTCAGTATGGAATGTGGTGTCAGAATTATGGGTTATTACAGAATAGAAACACATGGTTAATTTTCTCAGCTGTAACTTCTTAATAATCTTAATTCACTGACACTTCGAAATACTACAGGGTGATTCATATAGAATGAAGCCCAAATACTTAGTTACAGATTATGAATGGATGATGGACAGGTATTTTTTTCATGCTAAAGAAATTGATGTAACGTCATGTGCCGGACATGACTACTGTCTTCTGCCAGGCATGTCTGGATGCGGTGTTGCATGTTGTTGGTAGTGTGTCTTAGTATGGTGCTGTCAGATGGCTTGATTTCATTTGTAATGTTCACTTTCAATGCCTCAGTTGTGCGTGGTATGTTATGGAACAGTCATTCTTTAAGGTAGAGGTAAAGCAATCCCATTACAGGCCTGGACAGGCTGTGAGGGTTCCAGGAGGTCTAGGCTCCCAGAGTTCAAGACAGTCAGCACATGAAGGTGGTAAGATTGTCAGCCTTACACTCCAGCCACCAGGAAGTATCCCTGGTACTTGTTTCTATTAGTGGCTGAGTTGGCTATAGTGCAGCTGGAGGGATTATGTCAATGAATTCCAATGCTGCCATTGGGAATTAAACCTGCAACCTGCTGATTTGCAGCACAGTGCGTCATCCAACTGCGCTACCCCACGCCCCCCTTCCTTAAGGTATCCCACAGAAACTAACAAGAAGGGGTTAAGTCAGGCGATAGTGGTGACCTCTCATCCTTTGAAATCACTTGATCTTTGAAGAAACTCTGGATCATCACCATGGATTCCCATGAGATGTAGCATGTTGCACCATCTTGCCAGAAGTAACCTTGAGTGAGTAACCCCGCAGGTTTGCGCGAGAAACAAATTCTTGTGCAACGTGTGTGACGTGATGCAGCTACTGTATGATGGTGAAGGATGCACAAGGAATCAAAGTTGCTGCAACCTGCCACCTAGCATGAGTGAGACAAATGACTCGCAGCTGGTCTGGTATGTGCAGGGACAGCATTGCCATTTGTTCCTTTTACATGTATAAGTATTGCAATTTGTCTGCAGATGTTTCCACAGGTGGCTACAGTGAGCTACCCAACACCACGGGCACTGAACCCAGCAGCTTTCCAGACGGCTGCTACAGTTGCTGCTGTGCCTCCAGTCCCTCCTGCAACCCCCACCCCTTCACCCAAACAGAGGGTCTTCACTGGCACTGTTACAAAAGTCCATGACAATTTTGGATTTGTTGATGAGGATGTTTTCTTCCAGACAAGGTGAGATAACTGGTTTGTAAAGGGAATATTGAACTTTTGAGACAAATATGCCTGTTTCTCAGTCCATATGATCATAAGTAAACTACAGTATAACTCCAATTGTCCGGGTTAATTGGGACTGTGAGCCATACGTAGATGCAGAAATCCAGATAATTGGATTTTCCTTTGAAAATAGGCTACATTGGCAGTTTAAAGTGGAAAAAAATTTCTACAAATAGCTGTTTTCAGGCTACGTATTTATTTATGTACAAATAAAGCATTAATATTTAATAATTTGGTAATTAATAGTATTTAATCATCAATAATTTGGGAACCCCTTTCGCTGTTGCTATTTACAGTATGCACCTGCATCTAAACCTTTCAATCAAGCTTGATTTGAAGTTCCAGACAGCCATAACACTTTACAGTGCTGTACTTGATCTGATAACTGGCAATTTTGAGGCTAATTAGTTTTGCAGAATTCTCAAGAAATTTACCTGGTGGGCCAAGCTGATCCACATAATTGGCGATCCGGATAACCAGCGTCCAGATAATTGTAGTTATACCGTAGTGACAGCTGTACAGTATGAATCATGCGTATCATTCAAGTCACTGCCTGTGAGTTGGATGACATTTTCTCCACTGTGTTCAGTGTTTATTCATTTTACAGTCTGTCTTATGACAGGTTCATAGCCTCTTCCAAAGTGTGTTTTCTACAGATTGCAATCTAATACCTCCTCTTTCAATTCCCAGTATCTTCTCAGTTCCTTAAGGTCAACCGGTAGCTGCTTACATCTTCTTCCTCATCTTCCCAACACTCCTGTCTTTCCTTCTATCTTTCCTTCAATATCATGTTTAGAAGGCACCTCCTGCCCAAAATCTGACCAATCCAGTTAGCCATTCTTCTTTTTATTGTGCATAGGATGTTCATTTCCTCCTTTGACTGTTTGTAAGACTTCCTCATTTCTCACATGATCAGTGCCACTGCTCTTTTCCATCCTTCTCCAGCACCACATTTCAAAACTTTGTAGGTATTTCTGATCTACTTTCCGAAGTGTCCAGGTAGTAGTACCATACACATCTATACTCCAAATGTAGCACTTTACTAGTTTCTTACTTAAATTTAAGTCCAGTTTGCTGGTGAAGAGAGCCCTCTTGTTGAATGTTGCTGTTACCTTTGCAATCCTGGATTTAATTTCACGTGTACATCCTGTATTATTTGTTATCATGCTACGCAAATGGTTGAAATATTCCACATTGTTGCTTTATCATAATCTGTGTTAGGAATGGGTGCCTTGAGATTCTTATTACCTTACTTTTTTCCACATTCATTTCCATTCTGTAGCACTGTTTCTTCCTTAGCCAGTAACACAAGGTCATCTGCATATTGCACAATGAGCTTTACTTGTCCTCCTATCTTGAAGTCTCCAAACCCTTTAGTATGTCTTGGAGGCATTATGTTATCATGGTTCATAGTAATATTACATTGATATTTTTGTGTTGGAAGAAGTGTGAGACTGATATGTCAATAAATTACCATGAGAAGTGGTAGTGCCTTAATAAAGAACCTGACAGACGTGGTGAAAGGGCAACATAGTACACCACAAATCTAACTTGACTTGTACCAGATAGGTATGCTTTTCTTTTGAGCATATGAATATGATTGAACCCAGTTATAATGACATTGTTTTATATGACACCTTGTCTATAATGTCAGATTTTCTGCGGTACCGATTAATTCCTCCCCGTTGACCATAACATTATGCTCCTTGGTTGTAAGGACACTCGTTTATATGAACACAAAATATTCAGTCCCTTTCATGACATTCAGCTGAGTTTGACTGTATTTCAGAGCCATGGTACGTAACTCAAATAAGGTCTCAGAAAGTTGACAGTAATTTACGCAGAACTGTGTAGTGTTCGAAAACTTGTTTAGCTGGCTTTGATGCAATTTTGAATGTGTATGGCATCTGTTGTAGTGACTGTGCTCAGCATTTTACAAGCATTTTTAAACACAGCTGCTGTGTGTGTACTTGCAGAAGCGTGTTCTATCATGGATTCATTCAGCGCAATTTCTGCAAGGGATGCAGACAGCAAGTTATGTGTAGGTGTTTGCATATTTGAGTACATTTAATTTGCCTTACAGCTGTTGTGTGAAAGGATCAAACCCTGTTGTTGGAGACCGAGTGTTGGTGGAAGCATCATACAACCCAAACATGCCGTTCAAGTGGAATGCCACTCGGATCCAGGTCCTGCCCATGACAGGTGCTGCAACAGCACGGGCCCAGACTGGCCTTACCAAAGGCTTCAGTGCTACCACGCAGAATAGCTACAATGCCGTTCCTCCTCCAGGTTGGCTTTTGCTGATTATGTAGAGCTGTTTTATGCAGATGAAATTACTTTTCTTTATTAGTGCTCATGACAGAACTAATTTTCTTTAGATGAGAACTCTGGAAATAATTTTGGACGAAGCAGCCGTAAGCCTAGTGTAGGCAGTGGACGCAGAGATCGTTCAAAAGAACGGAGTCGTGATGCAGAAGAAGATGAGACAGAAAGGAAGAAAAGAAGAGAAGAGAGGGCAAGGTAGGACTGTACATGCATTTTGTTGACTGCTAGCCTTCTTTCCTTGTGTGTCCTGTATCTGAGAAGAGTGCAGGATGCAGGTATCTAAATGTGTCACATTGCGTATCATTGTTACATTATACATACACTTACTATCTTATATTGTTAGTTTATAAAATGTCATTACCTATAAGCATGGGCGCACTCAAGGGGCAGGGGCTGCCGGGCTGCAGCCCCACCCCCCCAAACCTCCAAAACCAAAATGTAAAAAAGACAGATTTTGTAGATATGATGATAACAGACTTTACATGATTTCCCCTTCAGCCAAAATCAGCCACTGAAGTCAGCTGATGACTAGTACATTAGAATTTTGAAAAATAAAGTAATAAAATTAAAAAAAAAGAAGAAGGTAGGACACTGTGATTGAGTCATGGAACATGTAGTTATATTCATATGTATATAAATGCAGTCGCAAGCGGTGTTATACTGTACTTACAACATGATTTTTAGAACATAATTTTTAAAATTGAGCAAACTATATATAGCTTCAGGGTCAGCGTCACTCTCTCTCTCTCTCTCACGCGTGCATGCGCGCGCGCGCGCACACATTCAGGGTGTGCACCTGCCTGTAAGAGACATGGGCAGGCAGGAAGAAGGGTGAATTTCGTTGGTTCATGTGTAAGTCTGTTAATGTTAAGATATGAGAAGGAAATAGAAGCATCTTAAGAGTGTACTCAATTTTTGTACTGTGAAAATTTGTGTTTATTAACCCTTTAAAGACAAAGCCTATCTGTTTTATATAAGGACTCAATGCATACCGCGCAGTAAACACTCTCCACTTCAGTTATAAAAACCAGTCTCTTAATGTTTTATAAGGCAAAAGTTGCTGTTTGTTCTGAGATCCGTACAAAACATATAAACGCAATGTGGGCACCACGTAGAATTTTTTAATGTTAAACCTGGGGGTGTGTAAAGTTACCGCTAGGCTTTAAAAGGTTAATAAGATGTGGTGTTTGAGCTTATGAATCTGGTGGTGATGGAGTCTACAGACGTTTTACTAGTTTCATCATTTTTGCAGAATTGATGTATCTGTTTTTATACTGGTTTGAGCAGATAAATCTTGTGTGTGCGTCACTGTTATATTTACAGGGCTCCTTTGATGTTGTAGGGAGCCCAAAACTGTTGGAAATGAATTAATAAAACGTATTTGGGATTTACAGCCCTTGTATGTGTAATTGGGTTATGATATACCATTATTTACTGCCTCATAGTACATTACAATTGATAGGACACATGATATAATTAGCCAAGAATTTTTGTGAAATTAATAGCCTACAGTTTGTTCTGGTGTTAATGTACAGGGTGATTTTGGGAACACTTTTCAGGCAAAAGAATTGTGTTTTATGAGGTATCAGGTATTGATCAGTACATGGTACAAGGTACAACATTTCAGTGTTGCTGTTAATGTTTGTGTAATTTTAAGAGTGTGTGTAGTTATTGTACAGATAAAGTGGTAGTCTCTGTCAGGGCTGCAGAGTTGGAGTCAGAGTCGGAATGAATTCTGGGTGGAGTCGGAGTTTGTAAAAATGTACCCACTCTGACTCTAACCTCGATATAAAATCGTAGATAGATACTAGCTACAGTAACCATTAGACTTATGCTTAAATATAGGTTTTAAGTCTCAAAAGTAGCCTGATGATTCATGTGCTGGTGATGAAATGTCTTATGATACCATTTACCATTGCAGTAGGTTTACCATTGTTAATATATATTGAACTTATATGAAGGAATCGGAGTCAGAAATTTTAAAAATTGAGGAGTCGGAGTCAGAAATTTAAAAATTGAGGGGTCAGAGTCAGAAATTTAAAAATTGAGGAGTCGGAGTCAGAAATTTAAAAATTGAGGAGTCGGAGTCAGAAATTTAAAAGTTGAGGAGTCGGAGTCAGAAATTTAAAAATTGAGGAGTCAGAGTTGGAGATTTAAAACTTGAGGAGTCAGAGTCAGAGGTTTTGTGTACTGACTCTACATCCCTGATCTCTGTCACAGTATGAGTTTCGTGTGTGCTCAGCACTGATATGTTTTAAATTATTAATATCATTTTAAATTATTAATATCATTTTAAAATAACAAGAGTTAAGTTTAAGTTTATGTTGCATTATATTTCTGTCATTAGTTTTTGTTGTAATTATCCTCATTGAATTCGCACATGTTCAATTTTACATTATGTTTAAGTAGTCTGCTCAGAAACAACACAGGGATTTCACATTGAACATGGCCAATTTATCTTATGTCCAGGGAGCGAGAAGAGAAAGAGAAAAGAAGTCCATCTGTTCGTCGCCGTAGCAAGAGTCCGCGTCCAGCACCAAGAAGAAGGGCTAGGATAGTTCCTCGGTACATGGTGCAGATCCCCAAGATTGCTCTTGACATGTGAGTGTTATCCTTTGTGTTTGTTAGATTTTGATACCTCTGATGAATTTGAAGTAAAATACCAAATAGGCTCATAATTTTCATTTCCATTAAATTTTTGCATCCCTACTTAGCCAGATTTTGAACACACATTTTTAGCTAACATGTAGACACAAATATTATGTTAAAGGATGTAAATGTAAATACTTACTAAAGTATTGTTGTGAGTTTGCATAATGCCAGTGCCTTCCCCAGGTTTGTATATTATCATTCCACACATTCATGTGTTGAGTTCTCATGTGATGTAAATAAGCTCTTATACTTGAACAACTTCCAAAATTTTGGCAGGGTGATTCACTATTTTCTGTAGCTAGGCAATGACATTATGGGTTACAATGGATTAGGGAAGGAGACTGACAGTTCAAAGGCATGAAGTAGGCAAAAACATGTATTTACTTGCATTTATGTACTTCTTGCTGCTGGCATGTGTGCTGTAGAAGTTACCAGTATAACAGGCTGCTGGTGTGTGGTCAGAATGTGCAGGTTTGTATTTTTATGAAAGAAACGTGGAAGGTAAATATGTTGTGGAAAACAGTATGGGAAATTAATTGTGTTGTTTGCAAAAATTACACATTGGTTGAAATTTTATAGAGGCTATTTTTCAGTCACTGATGTTTGTCTTGGAGTGTGCAGGCATGAATTTGTGAACATTCTGTGTATGCATTAATTCATTAGCTGGAATGTAGCCCATGATATTTTTACATGCATTCACAGTCATTTAAGAACGATACAAGTGTTACCATGCGCGGCTTGCAACATGCCATTTTGCGTGTCCTTCCATTCTGATTGCTGTTGCCTTCACTCTGCTTGCACAGATGCTACCAACCAAAATAAGAATGGCTGCTAACTGCTGCTGTTGGAACAGCATTTCTGTTGTTTTGCCTCTCAATATTTTACTTTTCCAAGTCCTTCCCTTCTCCGACCCAGAGGGGCTGCTCCATTCATAATAACGGCACCCATCACTTGTAGACATTTGACAGCAGGTAGAGGAGGGGAAGCCATCATAGAAGTAATGTGTAGTGGACCACCTTGTATTCACTGCAGTTAAGGAATTTGCACTGCTCTTACAGTCTTACACTTGGGCCCATCTGAAGCTGCAGTTTCAAGCGACATAGTCTTACCCCACCCCAAGAATTAAAGAAATGGGAGAGTTTTATTATATTAAATTAGCAATAATAAATTGTGAGTTTAAAGTATGTGGGATGTTGAGAATTATAAGTGGCGTTTCACAGCACAGTTTAAGATGTTAATCATAAATTACACTGGCAAGAATGGAAATTGACGTTTTTCTCACTGTTAAGCAACTGTAATTTTCTTAACCAGAATTGGTGCATAAAATAGTCCTCTGAAAGTAGTATTAGTATATTTTAAGGACAACATCTTCAGATGTGAATTTTTGGATGAAAGGCATGTAAATTGTATGAGTAGAAATGATATGTTGATGCTGGTTGAACAGTTTAAGTTTTGAAATTGAGATGGATCACCATATAAAATACATGTAGTCTGTTTTATTCAGTAGACTGAAATGAAGGCTTTCAAATGGGAGTCATAATGCTGTGTTTTGATGTAGTAACAGCTGTCATTTGTTTACTAATAATGCAGTATATGGATGTTCACATCCTGCTTACACACATGTCATTGCAAGTCATTAAAATATTGAAAATGAATTATTTCAGGCCTGAAGCTGATGTTCTGGAATTGCGACGGCGGTACTCAAATATGTATATTCCATCAGACTTCTTTTCTACCAATTTCCGCTGGGTAGATGCATTTCCACCTCATAACCCATTTACCCTGGAACAGCCTTGCTCTTTTCATGTCATGAACAAGGAGGTGGATGCTGTAGTAGAAAATCTTGCTGTACTGGAGCCTCCAGATGCTGACTACCTTTTCTCTGCCAAAGTAAGAGTCACATTTAACATAGGAAAATAGAATATGTTGTTAAATGTTCAGAATATTAACCCTTTAAAGACGAAGCATATTTGTTTTATATAAGGACTCAGTGTGTACCACGCTGTAAACACTCTCCACTTTGGTTATAAAAACCAATCTCTTAATGTTTTATAAGGCAAAAGTTGCTGTTTGTTCTGAGCTCTGTACAAAACACATAAACGCAATGTGGGCACCACGTAGAATTTTTTAATGTTAAACCTGGTGGTACGTAAAGTTACCGCTAGGCGTTAAAAGGTTAATGCTGCTTCTGTTCGGTTTTAATTGATAGTGATGGTCCCGACAGTGTGTTCGGGAATGATAGACAGAGGGTTCTGTGTATTTGTCGATCACTTCTTAACATCCGTCCCCACCCCTCTAACCTGTTCACATGTGTTACAGAGATTTATTTTGTTGTTAGGTAATGCTAATGAGCATGCCAACTATGGAAGAGATCTTCAGAAAGTGCTGTGCTTTGGCAGAAGACAAAGAAAGTAAAGATTCGTCTGATGATGCCAGGGATTTTGTTCATCCAACACGTCTTGTTAACTTTCTGGTTGGATTACGGGGAAAGAATGAAACCATGGCTGTTGGTGGGCCGTGGAGTCCGTCTTTAGACGGGCCAAACCCAGATAAGGATCCATCAGTTCTCATCAAGACAGCCATCCGGACATGCCAAGCTCTTACAGGCATTGATCTGTCTCACTGCACACAGTGGTAAGTGACATATCCAGGGCAATTTCTATCTTGTCTCACTAATTTTTAGGTTTCAACATAGAAGGTCCCAGTTGTATCTGAAATTTGAAAGTTATCAGATGTCACATTTTTCTCCTGTGAGTGATGTTGTGTTTTATATTTACGTGGTACTAGATTTTATATGCTATTAATTTGCAGTTGTGTAGAAGTGGTATATGCATTAGTAGTAGACAGGAAAGTGGTTTATATATGTAAAATGTAGATTAGTCCTGGGTCAGGAACATCTGTTGCAGCAATCAAGAGGGGGGACTGGAAAAATAACCCAAAATGTAGGAGATGTGTATTTATGGCTTTGCAGTGTGTGTGTAACCAAGTTATATATTAACAGTTACCTTGTATTTGCATTTATGTAGTACTTGTGCTGTTCAGCATTACTTTGTTCTTTATCTGATATTGTGATCAAGTGGGTGGCATTGCTGATGTGTTTTGATAGCGTAGCCTCATGTCACGGCCCAATGAGAGGCTATCCTGAGATTTTCTTGGTTTTTCTTAGTTTTTCCAGTTAGAGGCTGGGATAATACTTTAAACTATTCTACTGCTGTTTCTTTCCATGTCCTTTTCAATTCATTATTCATTAATCATTCTGTCATTTGACATTATTTAATCTTAGCTGTTGACAGCAGTGTTAAATGAGTCATAAATGTTTTGTTCCACATGTTAAATAAGGGATAAATGGGTATTTAGCATGAAGCAGGTGGATTAGTTTTCTATGTCAAATAGTCTGTTCTGTTTCTGAAAGAAGTTACGAATATTTTGAAATTAGATGGTAAGCAGAAGAAACTGAAAAGTTCACAGCTGTGCAGACATGATTCATTACTGCAGATGAGCAAAACTCTGATTGCTGGTTAACTAAAGTTTTATAAATGAGGTAACAAACACTGTGTTGCCAAAATACGCATTCTGACTTTGATGTGTACGTGGTGCATAGGTAGCAGATGGTACAAATCAGACCTTATTGTAGTCACCACAGACATTTAAGCATTTGTAGCAACATGACATCACGGCTTATGTCATGGTATAGAAGAAATGAGCGTCAAGTGCCGATAGCCAGGAGGTGACAGCTTGCTTCCTGTAAGAAGCACCTTCCTGTCAAACAATTTGCAACATGCTAGTGTGAAGCACACTGTCACCTATTGGCTATAGACAGTTGAAACCAGTTTTTTCTGTGCCAGGGGACAAATTTAGTGGCATGAACGTGCACATGGTTGCAGGGTCATGCTGCATGGTACGTGACACATCCAGTGACAGAAAACAATTCATGCTGAATCACCCCACGTATATACACCTGCACAGTCTTCATGCTTACATTTTGTATTTGTTACTGTCTATTGGAGACTTTGATGACAAACATCATGCTGGTGTTTTTAATTTGTAAGAATGAAATGCCTGAAATACATAGGGATGTATTTCCTTTCAGTTTCTCAGTAGAAGGAGAGGGTGTTTGAATTAAACTTTGAAACATTGTGTATGTTATATATACATCAGTCCTATAAAGTAAAATAGTTAGAAAGACATTCGTCTTGAAACAGATGCACAAAACAAGTGTATGGTGTGGATTTGGGTACGCAAGAACTCTTGATACACTGAATGTTTGTTAGATACTTTTAGTGATTACTGAAAGTATGATGTAAAGAGGCCTGTGGGAGGAGAGCCTGTGGTAAGTTTATAAAGGTAAGTCATTGATTATGCCCTGAAAGCGTTTATCTCAACCCATGTTGTGTCTGGCAATGGGCAGTGTCACAGGTACATTTAAGTGTTTTGTAATGTAAGCTGTGCACGACACATATCTGTTGTGTTCTTCTAGATGTGGTATATTAAGTACACTAATGAAATGTGTGTACCATTTTGAACTTTATACTGTGGTGTCTGTCATCACATCTGCAGGAAGGAGCTGTTAATTTCAAGAATTGAGTACCATAGGCATAATCCCTATTTCCCTGTTAAGTAGTGATATCCCGTGCTGTAGTGACTCCTGGCTTTGTGTCACTTATGACTCCTTTTGAGTGTACAGAAGTCCAGTGCAGTGTAGGAACCTCTTCGCTGGTTATAACAGCATCAGGTGCCTTCTATATTTGCAGTGCTGTTATCCAGTTTGAGCCTTAAAAGTATAATTTTGAAATGAAATCTCATTATAGTGGCAGGAATATGGAATAAATGTATCATAAGTGCCATATTTGTATTAATCCTTTAAAGACGAAGCATATCTGTTTTATATAAGGACTCAGTGCGTACCGCGCTGTAAACACTCTCCACTTCGGTTATAAAAACCAGTCTCTTAATGTTTTATAAGGCAAAAGTTGCTGTTTGTTCTGAGATCCGTACAAAACACATAAACGCAATGTGGGCACCACATAGAATTTTTTAATGTTAAAGCCTAGCGGTAACTTTAC
>BLKM01002298.1:1888150-1997535 GCA_013340265.1 Coptotermes formosanus
AGAGTGTTTACAGCGCGGTACGCACTGTAAACACTCTCCACTTCGGTTATAAAAACCAGTCTCTTAATGTTTTATAAGGCAAAAGTTGCTGTTTGTTCTGAGATCCGTACAAAACACATAAACGCAATGTGGGCACCACATAGAATTTTTTAATGTTAAACCTGGTGGTATGTAAAGTTACCGCTAGGCTTTAAAAGGCTAATGTAAGCTATAAGGATGTAACACGTGAATTTATGACAAGTTTAAAATTAATAAAATCTTATTACAGTTCTTATACTCTAAAAAATTTTTATTTTAGGGATTTTATATACTAGTATTGCCTCTGTTATGATTTAAATAGTTTTTATATTAGTTATCTGCTTCTTTGTGTAGTATTTTCTTCTATAAATTTGTGAACAGAAAGATACTTACACTGCATGTTTTGATAAGTGCAGTAGTGTAACAAACTAACTAGTAATTGTCAGGTTTTTCAGATTGATTTCCAAAGGGAGTCAAAATATTCGGGGTTGAAGATATATATAAAATAATTTTGGCATTGAAGTTTATCATGCAGTTGCCTTTGACAGCCTCAGAAATAATTCTGTGACCAAGTAGTGCGTTGGAGACAGAATTAATTCAAAGATCATCTGAATTATACATAAAGATTCTGTTCGTACCTCATAATAAAGATAAAAGACACATTTACATTATAAAACTCACAGGTTAGTGCTGTGCAGGGAAATAGTGACTGCTTTTGTGAGCATCGCGTGAAGTACAGACTGGGTGGAAAAATGCAGATCTTTTTGATGTTACAGTTGCAGGTGGAATATAACAACAACCCGTGCACTTTAAATAGGCAATATGTCTGGCTTTCAAAGTCTTTGCTTAATTAAAGATACCCTACTAACTGTGGCTTTCAATATTATTGTTTAAATAATGAAATTATATCATGCCTTACTTAGTACCACGGATGGTAACTAATCCACAGTCATTCCATATTTATGAAGTCAGTGTTCTGGCAGGTTGGTGTTGAGTATTTCATTGCATAATTCTAAGCATGTTAACTTCTTTGTTGATGTGTCACGTGTGAGGACTACTAGTTACAAGTCTTGGGATGTTATGACAGAACTACAAAGTGCTAAGTTTCTGGAGGATGGAGTGTGTGCGTGTGTGCATGTGATCTGTCACATCAAAATTTACACCAGCGATTAATTCCCAGTATCCTGGTCAGATCAGTTCAGCTCGAATTTGATCTGTACATGTTGGTTTATGAATTTTCAGCTGTTAAAATGCAGTTCCAACTGGACAAAATTCTGCTATGATAAATTAAAGGCTGGCATTAAAAGAGAAGAAGGTATGCTACAATTGTTTTATAAATCCATCCAGTAAATGTAACCCACTTTATGTGTCACAGGAATATGAAATGTAGGGACTATCACAGATTGTGTGTTCTATGCTTTACAGTTTGAAGTTTGTGATTATTTTTTCAGACTTTTTTTTTTTTTGGCTGTAACATTTCATTGTAAATAGTACTAGTGTGTCAGCAGGAGTACTCCCGTTTGTCAACTGACAGTTTGACAGTCTTCTAGAAATTTAAATTAGTAACATGGTATGATTTTATGTTGCCTTTCTTTACCCCTAGTTCATGGAATTTAATTCAGTTGAAGGTTGGTCAATTTATGTATGTGTCAATACAACAATATTTCTTTTAGGAACCAAAGTGAGTTTTGTTTTACAACACATAGCCTTTTTGTTTATTTTCAGAGAAGTCAACTCTGTATGCTTGTATCACATGCGATATGTTTCTGCAGGTGAATTGGATTTTTGTCCATAATGTTTTTGACTGAAGACAGATTTTTTTTTGTTTTATGTATTGGTTATCATGGATGTCTACTTTTTCTTGCTTTCTGTGTTTTCCTTTTACACTCTTGTCCTACCTCTGAGATAACATGGTACTTTGTTCTCCAGCTGCTGTTGGTATCTTAACAGTAACTCTGGGTAAGTGGCATGTTATGTTTTGTATTTGATACATTCTGTCCGACAGCTGTTGTGTTCTGTATAGGTTCCTAAACTGGTGTTTGTCTATAGTGGAGGTGTATGAAATGTTTCATAGGCTTTTCTAGAAGAAATGGGCAGTGACAGATTTTGGTGTGTGAAATACTTTAGTTAGGGGAATGTAAATAATGTAGGTAGCTGGGATATTGCGGTCAATATAGTGACTAGGTTACAGGCTGGACAGCCAGAGAATTGTCAATTGATTTCTGGCAAGCATGAGAGATTTTTCTCTACTCCAGAGTGTCCCAACTGGCTTGGGTATCCACCCAGCCTCCAGTTCATTTGGAAATGGGGGCTCTCCCTCTGTAGTTAAGCTAACCACCCACCTTCTTCTGGTACTAAGTTTAAGAATGTATGGAGCTGTGCTTCCACATCCCATTATGTCTTTTTGGTGTGAATGGGTATGCATAGTACTTCCATTCAGTGAATGTTCTTTCCATATGTAGCTTGAGCCCAGCAAAATCTCTGGTATTTCGTTTAAAGGGTTGCATTGATTTTAAAAATTCAGTAATGGGTACCACCACATTGTTATTTCACAGATTCACAAATCAGGTGTACTGAAGGTACAGCACAACTGAGTCCCTGTTTTCTGTCTATGTTCCGTCAGAACAGACAGTGACATCTTAATATTTCAGGTAGTCACAGAAGTGGGCTTGACTCTTTCCTCCAAGTGTAGCCTTAGTTAATAAATGTAATGTCACTAGGGGCTGGATGATTCAGGGTTCAAATCCCAGTAGCTACAAGAGACTTTTCTCTTCTGAAAAATGTCCAGACTAGCTCTGGAGCCCACCAATCCACCTGTTCGATGTGTCTTGTGGTCTCTTTGCCTGGGGGAGTGAAGTGGCTGGGACATGAGGCTTACCACTCACCTCCATCTAGTGCCAAAGTTAAGAATGAGTAGAGCTGTACCTCCCCTTCTCATATGTGTCTCCATGGCATGTACAGGGGCAACTTTACAATTACCATTCCTTTCAGAAGAGAAACAGCTTGTCAAAGACTGTGAAAAAGTGGAGATGTTACAGGTTGAGTTGGGTCTGGAAGTAGAGAAATGTACTGTAGTAAGATGAATAGTTTGTTTGGTGTTCTAGTCTTTCAGATTTTTAAGGAGGGGCTTTGTGTAATGATAAAGGTGGGGAATCACTGCTGTAGGTGAGAAAGGTGCCTGATTTTTTATGATTTTGTAGGCTAAAACTATGATGTGCCATTTTCTTCCCCAAGAAAGACTATGAAACACATTTCTTGCAGTACTTCCAGTGATAGTACAGTTCTTTCATGCATGGTTGCAGTTTGTTGACATCAAGTGTTACACCGTGTGGAGAGAATGGGAGTCAAACGAGGCAGGACTCTTCAGCTGTCCCTTTTTGATTCACATTCAGAGTCCTTTCCTATGCGTCACATAAATGTTGTTCCTTTTTTAGACTTCAAAAGATCTTGAATCAAATTTCAGAAATGTGGAAGTATAGGGAAGAATTTTTCTTTGCTGTCGTTGGAAAAAATAGGAATGTATGAAGTACATTGCCTTGTGAGAAAATGATAGAAGATATTAAACATTTAATGTGATGTTTTAATAAAATTCATTGTACAGAATTTTTGGTGGTAAAGGAAATCTCTGTGGCTTTTACACAAAACATGTCTGAAAGATTTCTAACCTTTGGTAATGGAGCCTTGGAATTTTTCCTTGTTATGTTAGTAAAGAAACTTCTTGTAACAAATATTTGATTCTGAATTTTATTGCCAGAAACTGGTAAATCTATGTTCGTTGCCTTCCACTGAGCAGAAGAATCAGTGCTGAGAAAAATTATCCTCTATATATGCAGCAAAATGGAATGTTCCAGTTGACAGTTGCCACATCATCTTCACTGCGTTCTAAAATGATGTTTAAGTAAGAGCATTGGTGAACTGGATTTTGCATAGTTCTGACACTATTTGAACTTTTATAAGTGGTGAATAATTGAAACTTTATCAGTCATTTTAGCATGTATGGGAAATGATCCAATTATCCACCTGGCAGCCTTGGACTTCCAGACTTGCTTGTCGCTCATTCACCACTGACGCTAAGGTAGCTGATGTTGCTTGTAACGCAAGGGTAACTTCTGACCCTGACAGGTATCGGTTCCTGGAGATATACTACCGGCGAGGCGAGTCTACTCACAAAGGGCGTGTGGTGCCAGCGCGGGTTGAAACAGTGGTACTATTTCTCCCAGATGTTTGGAGCTGTGTTCCAACACGCTTGGAGTGGGATGGCCTTCATGTCAACTACAAGAGGCAACTGGAACGGAAGCTGAAGGCTGACCAAGATGGTGCAGATGGAGCCAATGCAGATGAAAAGGCACAGCCACCATATGCAAAACCCTCTTTCTGCATATCTTTTTGTAGAGACCTTTTCTTTCTCTGTTTTCACTCCTGGGTTACTGTAGTGTGTGTGTGTGTATGTGTGTGTGTTTGTTTGTTTGTTTGTTTGTTTGTTTGTATGAATGTGTATGTTCGTGTGTGTATGTGAGAGGAAGTGATTCCTAGCAGCCTCGTTGTTTATCATGATTAAAATTTGTTCACTTTGCTGACAGGCAGTGGTGGAGTCCATTTTTGAGAATTTAGGTCAGTGGGATTAAACTAGAACGTGCAATCATCTTTTGAACTGCAGGGTTGTATATGGAGGAGATGTATTTTGCTTCATGCAGGAAAAAAATACCCAAAAGTCATCGGAGTTCCGCCAAGGTTGGCAAAGCCAGGAAGGGATGGTGTCGTGACATCAATGCTCTCCTCATGACGGACAGGGGCTTGCCTTTATTTGTAATGTGAACCAATGTATGCTGCAAACTTTTGGATTAGGGGTTTGGGGATACCAGGATGTTCATTTTGTCATCAGGAATGCTGACTTTTCCGACATCTTGGGCAGATAAACGTGCCTCGCAGTGGGGTCACAGTTTGCCAAGCAAGGTGCACACCAAATGGAAGCAGACACAGGACTCATCTATTCCACTTCAGAATGACTTGATATATTCCTCCATAACCCACTTTCTTGTCCTGCTTAAGAAGCTAAGATGTTGCCATTCACAGGAGTTAGGATATTAGATTTACACTACACTAACTGTGTGGTGCCAGAGCAACAGTGAGTCTCATTGTCGTACTTTGGGATGCATAAACGTGTGACCTTGTTTGACAAAACTGTCACCTGTATTAATAATGGCTGGAGAGGAAGCTGAACAGTATCAACATTCAGCTTCACTTCCTAGAAAGGTGATGGTTTTGTGTGTAAAGTGTGATCACCAGCTGTTGAGATTGTGTTCTGCCCTTGTACATTGATCTCCCTGCCATAATCAACTGTCATGTGTGTAGAGCCATGGCAGATGCTAAAGTGGTGTTGAAGTTAAGTTAACAAGTTGAATGTTGGTTACAGGAAGGTGAAGAAAGTACAAGTGAGATAAAAAAGGAGCCAACACACTTCTCTGAGCTGGATCCAAAGGGCATGAAGGTTAGTACAGTATCATAGATGTTGAAGGGATGGTGATTGGTGACATTGTCTTAGAAGGGAGCTGTCCCACAGACCAGTGTTTCTTTACCTTCTTTTGTTGCAATCATTGCAGCCATTTTCCTTATTCATTCTTGTGATGTTACATACATTGTTAACCTTATGTTATTTGTTCTTATTGTAATCTGAATATTGGAATAATTTAAATGTATTTCTTGAAGGTCATGGTATTCTGGGATGTGACACTTTGTAGTCTGGCAGATAACTATGAACTTTTGAGGGGAATCTCTTCTGCTCAGAAGGTGGAGGCATGATGTTCTTTCAAAACATTGGTTTTTGACTACCAGAGCTCCTGGTCCCAGTCCCAGAAGACAATAATCTCCGCAGTCACCTTCATGAGAACCTCATTTCTTCTTCTGTTATATCTGTATTATCAGATACCTATCCATGCTCACTTGCGCCTGCCTTTTTGTTTGTTGTATGCACATTCCCCATATTAATATTGTGGCCTGTTTCATATGTCCAGTCTTCTCTCCAGTGTCCCTTTAATGTTAGGTTTTCTTGTAGAATGCATCCTGTCAATTCTTATTTTCTTGAGATCTGTGTGCCTTTGGAATTGTACGCAGCATAGAATGACAGTTTATTAACAATGTTTTGTGACAACCTGTCAGTCCCATCTTCAAAGGTCAAGTAGTCCAAGAAGAATGAGTAAAATCCCAAAAGAGTGCAGATCTCATTTACACTGCGGCAGAAACCCAAAATCTTATTTTCATGCTCATATGGAGATCCTCTTTCAGAGTCAAGGTGGTAGGGTTACCAAGTGTCACGGGAGTGACATTATATAATGACTGTTAACCTTTTAAAGCCTAGCGGTAACTTTACATACCACCAGGTTTAACATTAAAAAGTACATGGTGCCCACACTGCGTTTATGTGTTTTGTACAGATCTTAGAACAAACAGCAACTTTTGCCTTATAAAACATTAAGAGATTGGTTTTTATAACCGAGGTGGAGAGTGTTTAGAGCACGGTATGCACTGAGCCCTTATATAAAACAGACACGCTTCGTCTTTAAAGGGTTAACCAGGTTTTAGTAAGTGTCTAACAAGACTAATTAAGAGAAAGTACTTAGGAGTGACAATGGATGATCCACCGTGCAAAATAATGTAAAACTGGCGTATATTTTTTGTGTAGACTTTGTGAGGTATACAATAAATGGTTATAGTTTTAATGAAGATATTCATTTCTCACATGTTACAGAATGTATCATAGGATTTATGTCTAAATTGTAGCCTAGTTGAAAAGTATCACTTCATGTATGTCATGAACTATTTGGCATGGAAAGTCAACTACTGTGAACGTGTACTGTGGGGCTAATATGCCTGAAGTCATATACGGACATGGCCATGAACATACAAAGTATTGGCAGCTGTTTAAATTCTGCACAGTACACCCTGCTTTTAACTCGGGCCCAAAAAGGGTTAGTGTGCTGTAAAAAACCTCAGTATTTAGGAAAATGTTAAGCCTTTGACAATGGACCTTTGGTTCATTAACTCACTATTGAGTTCTCTTGCATAAGTTAATGGCCTTTAATTCTGTCTGAATACAGGAGTGATCCGGCCTTGAAGCCTAGTGTTTGGCTTGCATGAGATTAACAAACATCAGCTGGCTCTTAGTTGTGTACTAGTTTACTATGAAGTGTTGCCTTAGGCTTAATATGTCATATGAAGTAATGGAGTACAGTAGGTCAGTGTGAGCTTGTTCGTCATAGAGAAGTAATACACAGCAAAGATATTATTTACAGTGTAGTTGTTTAATGTGATGAGACTCAACAGACTTCGTATTAATTATCTGTGCTTATTCGGAATGAATGCATTGTGGACTGTGGTACCCAGGTCACAATGATATTCTTGCAGTATTGCCAGGTAAATTGTTCCAAGAATTTGCAAGTTACTCTTGGGCACCACAGTTTAGAGCTACATTTAGTGAGACATAACTGCTTGAAGGCTAATTAGAGTCCCTTCTCAGAGAGTAAAGGTAACTGTGTAATAAGGTGATTGAATAAGGAGCACATGGCACATGTTTTGTCCAGGCTGTGGAACTGAAAGGGAACATAACTAACCGACCTGAAGATTTGATGCTGTTAAAACTGAATTAGCTCTGGAGTCCATTCTGGCTGTAACAAGTGACTACTGTCTAAGAGATTTCAGTATTGTGTATGCCTTATTTTCAAAATTTGAGCGTTCTGTTACTGAGCAGATTAATTTAGCAGTGACACTCCGATTTCTGTGCCGGGGTTATGGGGATCAATTTTGGCAAGGTTTTTTTGGTGGGGTTTTCTCTGTTTTTTTAATGTGAATATGAGTATATGCCTCTGCATATTTTCTGACTGCCACCATTGAAACCCTTGACAGTTGATAAGTTGTTACGTAACTTCTATGGCCAGCATCATTAAATGACCCGTGAATGAGCAAATCTGTTCAGTTGTAAGAGCTTCTTTAGTTAGTTGCCTTGTCAGTTAAATGAGAGTGTGCAAGTTTGCTCAGTTCCTCACTTTACCAGTGCCACATCAGATCTCGCATACCCAAAAATGTCTTGCCATATGCATGAATTATGTAAAGTGTAAAAAGCATTCGTAAATGAGTGGCTAGACTGGATTGCAGCAGGTGTTGCAGAACTTGCCATTTTGGCTCAGATGGTTTGCATGTACATATCTCAGATGGTTTGCATGTACATATCTCAGATGGTTTGCATGTACATATCTCAGATTAATTTCTTGTCTGTAGCATGTGTATAGAGTAAATTCTCCTTTCATCGTCGTGTTGTTATTTTCTAAGCTCCATAAAATGCATGACAGTTCTTCAGTTTTGCACTAATGTTCCACTGCTCCAAGTTCTTGATATTCTCACACTCAGTAATGTCGTTACTTGCCATTATATGCACCTGCTCAGGTGAACGAACTTCGACAGGAGTTGGAGGCACGCACGTTGAGCCCAAAGGGGCTGAAGTCTCAGCTTATAGCTCGACTCACTAAGGCAATTAAGACTGAAGCAGAGAAAGCTGAAGAGGAGGAGGGGAAGAAAGGAGATGACACTGATTCTCAACCCAAACAGGAGTTGGAGGACAAAGATGATGAGAAAAAGAGGAAAGAGGTAAACATAAACATAAGAAGAAAAGTGCAGTAGTGAAGAGATAACAGTGCTTCTTGTGATAGGATTTTTATATAATTATTTTACTACTTTGTTTGTAATAGTACCTAGTTCATATGGGGATGCGTATATGAATATTTCTTCTCGTTTGTGGCCTAAAAGAGCAGGCCATAAACCTAGTGTTTTGGAATGGCCAAGGACATTACCAACGATCAGCTGAACTTTAAGGCAAAATTTTTTTGTAAGCAGCATGTTTTCACTGCAGGAAAAAAAGGGAGCAAAACCAGTTTGAAACAAGGTACACCAGTAATGCAAGCCTTGTAGTTTGATTTTAATGTTGTTTAGAATGTAGATACAAGGTCGTCCTCAGAAGCCTTGGGGTCCACCCCTCCGCCCCAAGTGATAAACCAGGTGAGGTGTAAATTTAAAATCCCTTTCTGTGATCCCACCAAGCAAAGAGTGTTGCCTGTCCGTAGCAGCTCAATCCCTTTGCAGTCCAAATTATTTTTGTCACTTCCAGTCATTTAGTCCAAAATAATTTTCCAGGAAATTTGTAATATTCAGAGTTCGAAGTGCAGCTGCTGCATAGTAGGAGGTTATTGAAAATAACATAAAATGTAGCAAAAATAATATGGTGATTTGAGCTCTGTATTGGACCTGGTACAGTGGAGTGTTCTGTCAAAGGTAACTTGATTGGACATATAAGGGTTACAGGATTGAGACAAGCTTTATTTAATGGGTCCACAAGAGTAGGTTTTTCAGTTTCTCTGTTTTGCCTGAAGATGGAAGCAGATCCAGCCTCTGAACCATGCATCCTCACCAGTCAGCTCAAGGGATCCATAACTTGTATTAAACCCCCCTCCCCTTCCCCCTTACCTGATGGTTGGTATAAATTGTAACCACTATTGACTGTAAGTTTAAGTTTAGTGGCCTCACTGTCGATGCTAACAGTTCACCTCAGTTGCCATGTTTAATAAAAGGCCTATCTATTGAAAACCCAAAACTGTACCTTTCGCTTTCTCCAGAGTTTCTTCATCAGTTCTTTATGGTGACAGTATTATCGACAAGTGAATGTTTATTACAAAAACATGAGAATAATTAATGTTTGTCACCTAAACAGTGGAGTAACATTTGGTCAGTTAAATGTTTGAGACTTGCTGCCAAAATGTATGCATAGTGCTGTGACTTTCTCCACTGAAATTTCCAAAGTGATAGTATTGCAAGGGGTGGGGCTGTTAGTCTGGGTTGGAGGTTGTGATGTATAAGCGCTACTGCAGACATGTTACGTGTTTTTTTGTTGTCTGAGGACTAAGTGCATTGAACTCTTTCCATAAAAGTACTAACTTCTTGACCAGTTCACTAAATGTTAGCTTCTCACAAAGTAGGTGGCTAATCAGTGGACAGGCATGTGCAGTTCATTAACATGCTCTCAAAAAAGGAAATATTTTCATTTGGGACACTACAGATGATTCAGTATGGTCACCAGACAACTTGACTCTGAAAATTGGAGACTAAGAATTTGACTGTGAAAGGAATTTTGTGTGTAGTGCAGTGACCACTGGTCTACTAATGCCTAATGCACAACAGAGTCATATGATCAGCATGACATTGGTATTTTATGTAGTATACCTTTTGTTTGTGCAGGAGGAAGAAAAGAAGAAGCAGGATGAACGCGAGCGAATAGCTAGGGAGAAGCGATATACATTGCCAGAAGCTCCTCATATTGTGGTACACCCCTCACGCACTGCCAAGTCAGGCAAATTTGACTGTACTGTCATGTCCCTGTCCCTGCTTCTTGATTATCGGCCAGAGGACACTAAGGTGCATAATACTCACCAGTTGCATGAATTCTTTTTATTTAGGGTCTGCATTAATAATGCAATGGTTTATGTGCCTGCACAGAATGAGATTGGTGCACTGTAGTAAGGAGTGATGAGATGTTCTAGTTTTAATGCATTGTTTTCCCTCTTGGGGTCTTATTTCTCCTTTTGTGCATCCAGTAGCATGACTCATGAAGAATCCAGTATATCTGATGAACCACATGCAAAAGTTTATTTCACTTAAGAGTACCCTACAGTGTGGAATTTTAAAGTTTTTTAAGGCACATTTGCAAAGGAGTTTCAACAAGTTACTGTTAGCTTTGTCATATCAGGTCATTTGGCTGCCTCTAGATCATAGTTTCTCAAACTCGTATGCCATCCATTGTTTACTGGTATGCAGCTTTAGTAAAACATGTAAAAAGGGTAAACATTGTTAAAAATTAAAACATAAACAACATGTACCCGCTAATACACAGCATTGCTGACAGCATTGTATAACTTATCCCTGCTGTCAGCCAGTCTTTCCAATTTCAGCTTTTTTATTTAGATGGATTGGCTTGAACATTGGTACTGGGGGATTCTGTAGTTTGTTGACACATTCCAGTTCTGGTTTTATGGGACAGAAATAAGATGCTTTACAGGAAGTTATTTTGTGGGTTGTTTTGAAGAGGACAGTTTACAAAAACTGTGCTCTAGTACATAAGTTTTTAAACTGAATTTTGTGTGTCTGCCTGTCTTGAAAGAGGCTGTGAAAGCTGAAAAGCCTGTCACGAAATATGTTCCTTACAATTCTCATAAAAATGTGATATATTTTTTATTGCTGTAATTTGAATGAAAATTTCACCATTTGTTATGGCTTTCGTATTTCAGGAACATTCTTTTGAAGTTTCTCTATTTGCGGAGCTATTTAATGAGATGTTGATGAGAGACTTCGGGTTTCGGATATACCGAGCTTTGAACGACGCTCCTGAACGTGCCAAAGAAGATGAAAAGGTGATATATGCATTCACATTCACAGCAACGGAAAGTCACATGCATGTATGAAAGTTATGATTTTTTGCAGTTTAGTATCGAACACTATGTTCAGTTCTTTAATGGTGACACCATAAAAAATTCTTCATGATACATGCAAATAGTTTGACAAAGCTCAGAGTAAACTGAGTAAAGTTATGTAACAGGTGGCTGGTTCCCAGAATTTCCCCTAGATTGCAGGTTACTTCATCATAATCCCTACATTTATTTGCTTTAGCAGGATCGGAAGAAGGAGCGTGACAAAAAGGATGAAAAGGATAAAAAGGATAGGAAAGATGATAAGAAGAATGGTAAAAAAGAGGACAAGGATGATAAAAGGGAAGACAAAGACAGGAGAGAAGATTCTAAGAGTAAAAGTGATGAAAAGGAGAAAGATAAGGAAAAAAATGAAGACAAAGACGATGACGATGACGAAGAAGATGATGATGAGGTATGCTTAGTTGTAAGGTTGTGTCTGAGATGTTGAACAGTTAATGAACCATTAATGCAAAATGCTGAATTTTTCATTTCTTATATAGTGCAGGTTGTGTAAGATGTGAGGGTATTGGTGGGAACAGTTTTTAAATTGTGAAGTCTAGAAACTTTGGCACTGATATCTTGTGTAAGGGTGATGGAGCTTTAACAGTGACTGTATGAAGAAGAATTGTGTACTGTTTTTGGTAGGCTAGCAGATGGGCATTTGGAATGTATGAATTCATTTCCTCCATATCTCCATGAAAAGTGCATGGAAGGGATATAATAGCTAACTGGAAGGCATGAGGTGTTTTACATGCGTGTTTGTCAGCCAAGATTCCACATATAGCGTGGTCAAGTACCCTAGCAAAAGCTCTGCAATTGAGCATTAAGTTGTCTCTAAGCAGAACTCAAACCCTTCTTCCCACTTCCCAGTCTTATATGCACCATGTTATTACTGATACAGGAAATTTTAGTATGATATAGGCATGAAGTTCAGTGAAATAGTGTTTCTATCGAGTGTCATGAAAACTAGACAGGTGGTTGAAAAGTTGAAATGGCAAGTGCATATCACAGCATAATGATGTCATAAGGATCTCTTTTTCCCTCTCAAGGAAGGAAAGTATTCTGAAACAGTATTTACTCTTTTGTGTCATTTATTTTAATTGTTCAGAACATATGCCACTCCAGAAAACATACAAAGTACAGACTTCAGGACTCCACTGCAATGGTTAAATAGTACATAAAATGTATCTCCTTTTCACTCTGTGTGCTGTTTTCTGTTTTTAGGAGGACGAAGATTCAAAAGATAGTAAGAAGGAGAAAGAAAGAGATGACAAGGACAGAAAGAGAGACAAAGATAAGGACAAAAAGAAGAAAGAACGGGTGAAGCTGTACACAGAGGATCCACATCTACTATTAGCATTTGTATATTTTGACCAGTCACATTGTGGTTACATATTTGACAAGGATATTGAGGAACTTCTGTACACACTGGGGCTGAACCTCTCCAGAGCACAGGTACACAGTTCAGTTGTAACCATCTGATAACTTAACATGAAGGTTAACACTGCCAGTACTAGAGTCAACCCAACTTCAGCCACCCCAGTCCAATCTGGTGCTGGAAAATTCATTTCAGAGTGTTAATGTCCAGTCCATAGTAACTTACTGCTTAGGCTATCCTCATGTCATATTTTTGGTTTTCTCTTTACCTTGCTTAGCATAAACTTTCTATGTTGAATTTTATGTCTCAGTGGAATCTATTTAATGGAAATTGGTGTTTCTGGTTCTGTTATATTGATCTGTGTTCTAACAACTGATGAAATTTTAAGGCTGAGTGCTAATTTATTCCTACAGGCAAGGTGTGACTGTCTGTTATGTTGAGAGAAGAACAGAAAGACAACAGGACCTAATTTTAGTAAATCCAGACAGGTATTTTTACTAGTTCTAATCCAGAATTTTGGATATGAAGTAAAAGTGTTTAAAGTCAGATGTAAAACTAAATGATATCTGGGTACAATTTTTCTTTGCACTGGTAGAAGCCTTTTGCCTCTTTCAAAGTTGGATTCTGTGTCCTCGCTGTCTCTAGACCGCATGTTAACATGTTCCTTGACTGGTTGCTGCTACTTCAGCTGGCCTGTTACAGAGAGCAAAAGGTCTGCCACAGAGAACATTTTTATACTAAATGGATTTTCATGGTAGAGGCAGGGTGATATAGTTGGTGCAGCAACTCGAGGCTGCAGGCTGCAAAGTTCAGGAAATACAGTTCCATTCCCAGGATGGGTAAGAGACTCTTCTTTTCCACAAAATATTCAGACTGGCTCTGGGGACTGCCCAGCCTTCCATTTTGTGGAAAGGGAAGGGTACCTCAGTCTCTTTCTTTGGGGGTAAAGTGGCTGGGGTAAGAAGCTGAACACTCCAATTAGCATTGAGATTAAGAATGTGTGGAACTGTACCTCCATTTCCCAATATGCCTTCATGGCATGATGCTTAATTGTTCACAGATACAACTTCAGCTCTGACTTTTACATTTGCTTGATACACTGAATGGTTTTGATGAATTTCGTAAAATATACAGTTTTCTATACCTGGCTCTGTATACAATACAGTGAAACCTCGATGCATAATTTTTGAAGGGGATGGAAAACAAAAACAATGAATACGGGAAAACGGTGTTTGTGGGAAACCATTAAAAACTACAGCTCAGAAAAATTTAATGACTTCTATTTATTGGCAATTACGTGATACAACTCTTCATTAAAACTGCTAATTTTTCTGAAGAAACTCTGTAATTGACAGCTGTTCTGTAGAAACTTTGTGTCTAAGGTCAAGGAACAAGCTCTCCAAGCTTAGAACACTATCATGATCACCATCACTGTTGCTGTATGCATAAACAAAAGACTTGACTTTCATGAGCGCTTCATGCGCTTCGGCAAAGTTTGGCACAACTTCAGGTTTGGGTTTGGTATCTTCCCCTTCCACTTCTGCCCCTTCTACACGCGGGCCACCCACGTGGCTCTCGCACAGCTCCGCCACCTTATTAACACAGCTGGTCGCCAGGTGACTGTCCACAGAGACATAGTCATCAAATTTCTCATTATCCATGCCACTGAACTGAAAAGCATCATCATCATCACTCCTCCTTGTGACGTCACTAACACCTGAGGGTTGTCCACGTCCGTAGACAGCTTTTCAAAAACAATATTTTATGGTCTGCTGCTTCAAGCAGAACGCGGCTCTTTGCTAAGCGAAATGAGGGAAATGATGGAAGTGGGAGTAAAACACTCATCTGCTACTGTAGCCCTAAATAAAAGGATGGAGATACGATCTGCATTTGCAGCTGGTGGCGGTGCTAAGAAAGCATGGCACATGTGCGCACCCTGAATTTTTTGAACTAATTGAAGGTCATCACGCATTCACCCCTCATAAGCTACTAAATCATCCTTTCAATTTTCCAGAAATGATCATTGTGGGAAATTGTTGCATCAGGACCGTGATTTTTCAACAATCAGTGTGATACAACAGTAGTTCGAGGAATGATGGACACGGGAGAAAATAGTGTTATTTATAAGGGGCTAATTCCGGGACCAAACAAGACAGACAAAATTTGCGGGAACACGATGGTAACGGGAACGGTGCATCAAGGTTCCACTGTACACATATTTTCAAGTTCTGTATAAAACTACGTAAACATGCTGCCTCGGATTCCTCTCGAGTTGATGTGTACTTCGTGGTCTTAATGTTTATGTCTATCCATTTATCTTAACCCAGGTTTTATGAAAGGGTCTGTACAGTTAAGTTGGTGCTGAGAACAGGAGGGCAAATATCTCAGTATCATTTTTCACCAAAAACTGGTGTTTTTAGTGTTCTTATGCTCTTTGAATGATGTAACACACTTGTGAAATTTTTGGCACAGGTACGAAAACTAGTCCAGAAAGTGGTCACACGGGATTCACTCCACTACAGGAAACTCACAGACAAACCAAGAGTAAAGGAGGAAGACAGTAAAGATAGTGACAGAGTGAAAGATGTAACAAGAGAAAGGGTTAAAGAGAAAGATCCAGCTGCAGGAGAAGCATTGGCAGCTCTTGCATTCGGTCTGTATCATAGTCTGCTTCATTATGCCTGTGTACCATGTCACGTTGCACAGTTTATAGATCTTCATACCTGAATGTTTAAGAATTCATTGCTTGAAAATTATTGAATAGCACAGTAACTTTGCCCACATCTCATATATAAGGCTGTAGTTCCTGCTTGCCACGTGGGTAATGGCAACGAAAGTAATTCAGAAATGAACGCACTAAAACAAGAACTTATTGTGTGTTCTTTTTAAAGTACATGGAATGAAAACACAATGGGGAAATAAGTGTGGCCAATGTATAATTGACACACTTTCTTAACAGATTTACATAAACTTTGGTAGCATGGCAAAGTCAAATTAACTTTTATGCATATTGGTCATTTAAAGCTGCTGCTTATTGTGTAGGGAATATTGAACTGTCATTAGATTTCTGTACAGTATTTCATGCTGTAGAAAGTAGCACATGCTTCACACAGAACGCAGTCTGTCTCAACACCTATCATAATCATGGCTAAAGGGGTGTGACTCACACAAGATTGTGTGTGTGCGCGCATGCATGCGTGCACCCGCATGTGCCTTATCCACATGCACACACACGTCCGCAACGTATAGTTGAAATTACACCATTACGTTTGTAATTTGACTAACAAAAATTTATATCGTTTTCAGGTAACAAGCGACTGCTGCCAGTATTTTCTGCAGGTGGCTGTCCACCGTCAAAACGAGCAAGGAAGGACACAGGAGAGCCCTCCAAAGATAAACCAGCAATACCTGATGGTAACCTTATGTGCTTATATATGTAGACTGCATATCAATTATGATACTGTGGTCTCATTGATGAAACTCTTATCAGCCATCTATTGGCAGAAACAAATGCGTATGCTGGACTGTGTCAAGGATTACTTTAAGTTTCTGCATCTTCCTGTGATAGGTATTTCAGGAATGTCACACGTTCAGAAACATGAATATAGTTTGGTGTCCTGTATGAGAGGGATAGAAAGACAATCGTGTTATGAAGAATATTGGTTGCAAAAGGCGGCATGCACACCATGTAGTAGACATGCACTTGTGTAGGTTTGAGTAAAGGTTTAGATGAAGGTGCACCAATGGACATACTGTTCATATCTTTTGAATATGCAAGTTTTAGTTGTGCCATGTGTTTGTGTAATTTTTCCATCAGGTTCATGTTGTTGAACATGTGCTTTTTTTGGCAGCCCTTTCTTCGGTCACATTAAGCTTGCTGTCACTACCTTGAATAATTACGGCAAGTTGTGCATTTCCATTACTTTACGTTACAAACCTTGGCCTTGAATTGTCTGTCTACCACCAACCACATTAGACAAAGATGACTGTGTTGTTAACCATTTGGAGTCATGGTTAAATGTCCAGTGTACTCTGCAAAAGATCTAGGATTAAATGGCCACCCATTACTTTGCATGTTCTTGATTGACACCCTTAGTAAATGTTTGGTTTTGTCAGCATTACACTGTGCATCAGCTACCCTTGACTTCCAGTGCCAGAGGTTAAAAGACATTCTGCACCTTATGGGTCGTTTAATTTGAAGGCTGATGTCTCCTTTCCCGTCTGACAGTGGGGGCAAGCAGTCAGATTATGTTTTCATCTAACACAAAGTTATTTAGGTATTCACAAAATTTAGAATTAGAGACCCATGCAGTATATTCTGAGGTGTTGCAGGCTACACTGAAACTGGGCAAGGGCTGAACTTGGCTTTTCTCAGGTTCATTGTATAGTGGATTACATATTTAAGTTCTCCATCCAGGGTTTGTGCTGTACAAAGGAGGGCTTTTGGATGTGGAGAAGCTGATGGGTCAGCTGAAACGAAGTGAGAAGGCTCGGACTGACACAGAACAGAAGATGCTGGTTTTAAAGGAAGAGCTTAGTGGACTGCAGGAGACTTCAACTAAGTCTGCCAATACAGTGAAGGAGCTGTCTCTGCAGCTTCGTGATTACCAGGAGAAGTTACAAGCCACTGATCAAATGCTTGCTGAAGTTAAGGTGTGTTTTGTAGTAAGCAGCTACTCTCAAACAAACATTGAGGGACCCTTGCAACTAATAATCACAGTTTACTGTATCGTGTTTGATGGTGAAGTATACACAATTGCTTCATTTAAATGCAAAACGTGAGTGTCAGGAAATAAATGTGGCATGCTGTTGTAACACACATGTGTACCAAAAATTAAACTTAATAAGTATTGTAGACTGTTCATATATTTGTGGTCTTTACAGATGAATGCTGAGACTTACTTTATCACATTGCGTGAAATTCAAGAGAAGATTGCACCTGTGTTGAACCCAGGAGACATTCAGGTAGCTCAGATGAAAGAAGAAATATCTGAGGTCTTGGTGAAGCATGAAGGCCAACATGAGAGTCGATGGGGTGATAAGGTGGACCATCAGGACGACAAGAATGTAGAAATAAAAAGTGACAAAGAGTGTAATTAAAGTACATGTGAATGAGTGGCCATGTTTTTCAATTTCTTCAAGATGCTCGATAGAAGATCTGGAGAATGTACCCTTCTTTGTTTTTTATTGTTTTTACTTACAGCAGTAAGAGGCACAGTATTTTCTAATATAAAAAGAGGGTATTACAAATGAATTTAGACCTTTACATGACGTACTGTGAGTAAACCGAACAAGATACAAAAGTGATGGTGACATTAGCAATCAGACATAATATCATCGGAATACAAGAACATAAACATGTTAATTAAAACTATTCATAACCTTACATGTTTCGTCAGAATTGTCAAATTTTGTGGGATGTAAAAGTACATAAAACCTCTTGAATGTTTTAAATTTAAAATTACAGAACATCTCACTAATCTCTCCTGTGATGATATGGAAATACAACCTGAGTAATGCAAGATGAGTCAGCGAAGTATTATATTACCTTAACCTGCACAACTACGTGATACAGCCATCCAGTCAGGCTATGATTTGTAGAGAGGAGGTTGTTAGTGCATTTGAAAAATGTATTGTGTTGAACAAAGAGTGTTCGTTTGCATCACCTTTGTAAAATGAGCGTCATGAAAATTTTGCCGGAAGTTTTGTAAGAAAAAAAAAAGATGGTGTGAAATAGCATTATACAAAATAGTGTAAAGTACTGAGTCACATGTTTATTGCTGAGCAAAAATAAAATACAAAACTTGAACTTTTCATGGATGAGGCATCATTCGCATAAGGTAGGAACACAGACATCCAAAATAACATGTTGGTGTTATTAAAATCCCTGTGCAATTATGAAGTTCCCATTTACATCACCTTAAAGTGCTGTGACTTCGCATGATATCATATGTAAATGTAATGTAGATGTAGAGCCTGCATTTTTTGAAGAAACAAATTGCAACCATTGTGTTAATCCTGATGGTAATATTCAGGGAATTAACAGAAGAGAAATGTAGGGCAGACCATGTTATTTGCAAGCACTGCAAGACAATTTAAGAGGGAAATTGCTAACATTTCAAGACGAGCTCTGTTGTGTTCTAGAAATGTTTTTTGAAGGTGCACGGGTTGCTTAGAAGCTGGAGGTCAGGACGTACAGACTTTTGTATGAAGTAACTGCAGGGGGAGGAACAAGACTAGGAATTTGTGGTGGGATCAGGCTTCATGTATGATTATGCTTCTTTGACAGCAGCCATACTGAAGAAGATATTTAGTGAGATTGTACAAGTGACAAAAATATATAGTGTGATCAAACAACTGTTGGACTGCTGCAAGATGACACTATTGCTGCTAGCGTGGACGTCTGCCGCTCATTGTAGATGGAGTCCGCTGAGTCATTTCCCCTAGGGATTAGGGCTGTGGCACCTGTAATTGTTGGGTAATCTTAAGCAGAAGCATGTGTTTTTCCATCCAGGGTTGTGGAGTCGGAATCTTATGGAATTTTGGGTGGAGTCGGACACGCCGTGCCATCTGTGAGAGCGGTCCACTGGACATGATGGTGTTACAAACTCCGTCTGAAAACCCTACCCTATCACAGACCAGCCTGCTTTTCTGCTATACGTAGCGCATGCTCTCCGTTTCTTCTACGCGCAGCTGACAAAATCGGCTCTAGCGCATGCACGTTATGGAATCTCGTGCGTCACAGAGACCAAATCCACGGAATACAGCCAATCAACGTGCAGTAATCTGTGTAATATTACTGTGGTTGTCAGGATTGGCATGGGAAGTTAGTATGTGTGGTGCGTATTTGTCCTAAATTTTGAGCGGTTTGTCATGTACCAAATGCTAGTGACGTTTTTATGAGTGACCAAGAAAAACGATTTCATGAGTGTTTGCAGCTAAGCTATGCATACCGCATCGGATGTTGTTTGTGTGCCCTGTCAGTATTATATGAAACGAAAAGGTAATGACAGTTTAGATAATTACGCAATTATGTTTGCGAATTATGGGTGTGCAAGAAACTGAGTAAACGAATGCATTTATATTGAGTTTCAGAGTTGGATTATGGAAGTTAAAAACTAACTTTAATCAGCGTTAGATCCCTGAATAGAATGTGTCCTAAATTACAAATGGCCTTTCTATGGTATCTATTTGACAGGGATTTTTGTTCTGAGACTTGGCGCTTTTGTTCGTGTACGCACATTAAGAGGTACTGTCAGTTGGTATTTGCTGAATTATTTAAACGTAGTGTTGCGGAAGAAAATAACTAACCCTTCAATGCATTTGAAACGAAAGAAATCGATCGCAACGTCCATATGGATGGACAGAAAATTTCTTCGAAAATGTGATATCTTACAGTTAGAAGTAATGTACTTGTGAAGTACCGTTTTGAATGTCGAAGACTGCGTGTAGGTAATAACTGGTATGGTTTGTGTTTGGTGTATGTGATTCGTGCCCACCAAAGGTTCTCATGTAAACATAACCTTCAATTAGCCCTAAGTAGGTATGCTCGTGGAGGGAACACAAAAGCATTTTGGCAAACCTGGTGGCCGTTTCCAAATGCGTGTTGTGCAAGCACAGCTTTTTCTATGTATATTGTGGTTTGAAAATGTAATGAAATTGTTGTGTGTGAATATTGTGTATGTTATATTTTTAATATTTTTATTAGCTTCTGTCACTTACTGTGCCATCTGCCTTTCATTTTTAGCTTTCATGAATATCACAGCAGATTTATCTGTCATCGACATTGACCCTATATTATGTGGCTTTGTTTTGAACCAACAGATTGTCATTGAATCAGTGGTGCTTTCATGTGTTGGTCAGGGATGTGTTCTCTGACTTTGCTGATCTATTTCAGTACATCAGATATGCTTGGAGGAGCTGGAGAAGTGTAGTTTGCATAGTGACTAGGCTATGGCCTGGACGGTTAGGGGTTTTAATCGTGCTAGGGGTGATTTTTCTTCTCCAAAACGTCAAGACCAGCTCTGGAACCAACCCAGCATCCTATTCAGTGGGTACAGGGCTTCTTTGTTGGTAAAGCGGCCAATGCGTGAATTTAGCCATGCACCTCCATCTAGTGCCGAAGTCAAGAATGAGTGGAGCTATACGTCTATTCCCCCCGTATGCCTTCATAGCATGGACAGGGCAAACTTTACGTATATTCTAGCCCTTTTCTACAGTGCATAAGTAATGTTGATACAGTTCAGGGATGCCAGAAGTTTAGAATTGTCATGCACACTGTTACTGATCCACCAATCAGACAGTTGAATGTAGTTTGTAACATAACTCCCCTGAGATTTTAAGATGCAACATTTCTGTGAAACAATTAGAAGTCTTGAGGGGGACAGGATTTAGATAGGGAATGTGGCATTGCTGAGTTTAGTCACCTCCGTCCCCTCCTGAAATATGTGGGACTTTTTTTTTTTACGAGATATGAGGACTGATCATATAAGAGAAAGATTTTGTGGTGGATCAAATATTTGCATTATCAGCGTAGGTATTTATGAATGTGCATGATACAGTTACATTTTGTCTGGTGAGTTTTGGAAGCTTCTTGTTTTAAAAAATGATATATATATGCAAAACACCCTCATCCACTACACAATTTACAAATCTTCAGGTGACTAGTTTTGGCTTTACAATTAAGCCAACTTCAGACTCATTTGTTATCAAAAGCCAGACAGAAAACTTACACATGCAAGTGGGATCGAGACCTCATTTTCTTCCCTAAAGGTTAGAAAATGGTACTAATATTGCGCTGAAGAACTGTATTTGGTGGATGCAGGACAGAGCATTAATATTTCAAGTAGCTAACTGCTTTCTGAGGCAAGCTGCTGTGCTGTAGATAAGTAGATTATGTTTAATGCGAAATACAGGAACATTATTTTATCTGACCAGTATCATTTGTCACTTCTTATTGGCTTGTTTGTCATATAAAACATAACATGCTCATACTGGTCCCACACATATTGGCATAGTGGCAGGAAGTAACAATATTGGTTGGATAAAATAATGACTGTACATATTGTAGTCTCATTTTTTAAGCCGTGATAATGTTTGCATCGTACATAATAACTGGTGTATTTTATTTTTACAGTATATTATTATTTGTGCCAAGCCAAAGCATCTGAACAAGTGAATACTGTCTTTTGCTATTAGTGAGTATTTGAGTCATAAAGTGTCTTTTCTCCAAATGGATTGATGCATGCAGGTGGGTGGTTGTTGGGAGCTTCACCATTTCTGCTTATGTGTGTTTAAGATATTGGAGGTCTCATAATCACTGACTGCTCTGATTCGGCAGGAGATACTCTGCAATAATTTCATATTTTGTTGCAAAACTATCCACTTTGGTGCAACAAGGGATGGTGGTGCCTGCTGAAATTTTCTGTATGGAATCTTAATTCTTGTAGGGCCTAGTTTCTATGCACTTGTGTTTTCTGACTTTAATCTTATTTTATTGTTCAGGTCAGTGGCTTTATTGTAAAAATAAGGCCATAGCATAATAATGGCCATTCTTAATACAGTGCATAGAAGCTAGTTACATGTATGACTTGTAATTATCATCTTTACTGAACATATTGTGGAGGCTGCATTGGTAATGTGTGTTTGCTGTCACCTGTCCTATGTGGTTAATGGATAGTTTGTTTGTGCTCTTACTTCTGGGTTTATGTAGTGCTGAAAGAGACATGGCGGGTTGGTTAAGAAGAGATTTTGAACACAGCATTAGTGAATATTTGTAGGTTTCAGACTTTTAGGACCACTTAGCTTGTGGACTTCATCCACACCGGCAGAGCACTAGCTGAATGGCTCTGGGAACAGAGGTGTAATCTGAAAGAGAATCATATAGGGAATTGTAACAAGTGCAGCATGCTTATGAAGAATGCCATCATATAGGTTAGAATGAAGTCAGGGTGTTCCAGATTGAAGCCAACAGTGGGTATGTGAAGTCCAAGGAAACAGCTGATATCATGTGTTTGAAAAATGTAGTCAGCCAACCTAGATTATAAATTTTGCCCATACGGATTCCCCTAATCAGCAGGGAATTTAGCCAGTGAGAAGGAAGGCCAGCAGGATCTTGGAGATTCCGTATGCTTGTATGCCTAATTTCCATTGTAGATCCCAGTTTTCTCTCATAGATGGTGCTAGGGATAGACATGTGATGTACATTGCGTTAATTTCATGTATCTTCCAAATTAGTGTTTTTTATCAGTTTTGATTGACTTATTAATTTTGACTTTGTTTTGTGTCTTAATTTTAGGACTTCATGGCCACTTTCACAATTTTTATTGTAAAAGAATTCCATTTTCTCCTGTTCCCCAGATCTGATCTGAGATGCATATATGACAATAGTTGAACTGGCATAGGTTGCAAACACTTGAGAATCGGTTGGTCTGATGGGCGCAAACTGAGTAGATAGCTTCACACTTTTCTGCTTGAGGATGGAAGCAGTTTCTACTTCTGAAATGTGTCTGAAATGTTTACTTTTTGTGTTTTTGGAAGTCTACAAAACGATGAACATAGCCTACCAGCTAAGTAGTCCTACATTACGGAAATAGTAGTCATGAATAGTTCATGTTTAAAGTTTAATTCACTGCCTATTTTTGGCATTCATCCATCTTAGGTGTAATGTTTGAAAATCATACTCTTGCATTATTAACTTATTGAGCCAAGTCACTTGCATTCACCACCTAAAAATGAAATGAATACTGACATCTGGACTGCATCAGTTGATTCAGTAATAGTATATGTGATAGTTTAAGACTTCGTGAATCACTGACACAAAAGTTTATTCTTTCAGGGCGATGAAGTACTGCCTCAAGCTATCCCTCTTACACACTAGTTTTCTTTGCATTGCTACAGCGCCATTATTTTAATGACCCCATTAGCTAGTCACTTTCCATTAGATCGCTTATTGCTATACACCAAGCCCACATGACAGTAGCTTTCCATGTTGCTTATTTGAGAGGTTGTGTGGTCCATGTGACTCGTGCAGTCACTGTGCTTACTGTTATCACACAAAATGGTCTTGAGTGTAGTGATATGTGATGCCATTAAGAAAAAGTTCTAGTACAGAATGTGTTTATATTCACAGGTTATGTGATTGTTGTTTCAGCGCACAGCAGTTCTTTAAAACAGGTCATTTATGGGCTCATGCATGTCATGTAAAGCTGGGAAGGAAGCACATGAGTACACCACTGCACCAGCAGCACGTCCGAAGCAGCACGCTCGCTACTACCACAGCATGGAGAATGGACCATTCAGTACTATTACACAGGTAAACCATCCATTCATGATATTCTGTTCTTTATTTTACAGTGCTGTATCAAATGCTAGGGGAGCGGGGATAGTGAAGTTGGTGCGGTGACCAGGCTGCTGTCTGGATGACCAAGGAAATGTGATTTGATTTATGGTGATTGCTTTCCTTTTCAAGCATCCTAGACTGGTTCTTAGGCCAACCTAACTACGTATTCAGTGGGTAAGAGGGATTTGTTCCTGAGGCATAAATTGTCTGGGACATGAAGCCGACTCCTCACCTCTTATTGAGACCTGAAGCTAAGGATGGGTACAGCTTATGCAGCTTATTGATGAGACATCTGAGAAATATGGAAAAACAATGGGACAGGGTTTTAAGTTCTGACAGCAGTGTTGGTGAAGAGTCAAGTTTCCTGGAATATGATGATGTTTTGGGCGAGTGGTTCCAGATATTTCGAAGGATCGTATGCCTTATCTTTAGGGCCAAGCAGTCCATGAAGAGTAGCTGCGCTGGAAGATAGAATGTATTATATAGGTACTGGTGATGGGGGTCGGGAATCGCCAAAGGGCATGGCAAACCATTGGGGGTGGTTATGAGAGGGGCTTTGGTGTAGTGGCAGGGAGGTTGGGAGTGAAGGTTAATAAGATGTGAAATTAAATAAGCTAAAGATGTAAAAATGAAATAAAATATTAAATAATATTGAAGAAACAGCTAAATTCACCATATTTGAAACGGGAGACAAAATGTATGTTGTATAAAACTCTGATAAGGCCCATACTAATGTATAGAAGTGAAAGTTAGCCTCTCTCAAAGAAGGATGAAAGTCTTTTCCAAATCTTTGAAAGAAGAATTTTAAGAAGGATCTATGGCCCAATTAATGAGGGCAGTATCTGGAGAATAAGATACAGTAATGAGCTTTACAAGCTGTACAATAAACCGGACAGTCAGAGTGATCAAAATAGGAGGATTGAGGTGGCTGGGACATCTCTTCAGAATGCAAGAGCTGGACCCTTGCAGAAAGTTAACATTACACAAACCAGAGGGCAATTGACATGTTGGAAAACCCAGGGCAAGGTGGCTGGAGTCATTTGAAACAGACTTAAAGAAGATGGGCGTAAAGAATTGGAGGTGTAAGACACAGGACCGAGAGCAGTGGAGAACAATTTTGAAAGAGGCTAAGGTCCACCGAGGACTGTAATGCAAGAAGAAGAAGAAGAAGAAGAAGAAGAAGAAGAAGAAGAAGAAGGAGAAGAAGAAGAAGAAGAAGAAATAATAGTATTGAAATTATTATTTTATTTCACTACTCATATTACCCATACTTGTGTATATAATATTCTCTGTCAGCCCATGCAGCTGTTCTTTTTGGGCAGCTTGACCCTGGAGGTGGAGCATTATGGTCATTTTGAAATGTTGGGAACCACCTGCCACATGACATGGTATTGCATCTCAGAATACTTGAATCCTCAATCGACATTTGCTTAGCACTTAAACATCTTGTAAGAATGTGGTTTCCTCCTGCTGATAGTCTACTGGTTACCTGCATTCATGCATCACTCATTCTGAGCATATGTGAAAGATGTTATGAACTATCATCTTTATAACAGCATTGAGCCTTAGTTGAGTATTTGTCTCAAAGTTGATACTCATAATGAAGAATTTCATCTTTTTAATGACCTTGCACAAGGATGTTAGTAGAATTTTCATAATCTCCTTGTGGTGCACACACAGTTCTTTGTGAGCTTTGCACTTGTAGAGCAAAGCACTGTATATAATGTTATTTATAAATTAATTTCTCGTGTCCCTAAGGATTTTCTACCTGTGTAAACATATAAAGACGAGAAAACAAAGAGGCTGTTTTTAGCTTACAAAGATTATTCCAGTATTGCCAATTGCCAGACAAATTTCCCGCAATATTTCGAGGAGTATTTAGAATTTTTTGCGGTATTTTAAAGTTCTTATGCAGGCCTATTTATTCTACAATTTCTTGCGGAACGTGCAGCGATGTTATGTGAAACGCTGGTTGTGAGACACTGGCCTAATCACCTGGAACATTTGGAAGACAAGAAGATGATATTAAACTGTATTTGTTGGACGAGGTGTGCACTATATTTTATAAACTGGTTCTGTCTTGGGAACTGTGCTACAAATCAGTGGGCGAAGCTCTCACTGTCAACGCTATGAGAGCGTGTAGGAGGGGTGGTGGTATAACTCCACTTATTCTGAGCCTCGGCGCGAGATCGAAGTGAGCGGTTAACTATACGCCCCGGACGGTTTACCTCCGGGAAAGAACCCCAGTGCCCATTGAATCGAAGGGTGGGTGGGCCCCAAAGCCTGTCTGGACGTTTTAGAGAAGAGAAAATGTCTTGCCTGTACCGGGATTCGAGGCCCGGACCATCAAGCCCGTAGCCTAGTCACCATTTTTACAAACACTTGCCACATGTAGGCAGGTCGGATAGTGTATTTATTGGTCATTCACACAAGAGCTTCTTACTGATGCGCCTCCAGACATACCCAGCAATCCGTACCCGCCCCCGCTGCCGCCCCCGACCGTCGGTATGTTGCGATGGACATTATTGATCTGCCATATTAGTTTACAACAGCAACCGCAGAAACAAATGGGGGCTCTGTCATCGCTCTGCAAACTGCATCACGTGGTGTGCTTTCAGCTTCCCCCCTTTGTTTGCCAAGTCTTTGGTTTGATTCTGATACGACTCACTTCAATTTGAACGTGATTGCGTGTGTGACGCTAAATCCCATCGCCACAAAATCCCGATTTATTTCCCGAAGTCCTTTTGTTGACAGTAAAATTCCAGCCTTTTAAGCTTAGGAATTGTGCATTGAATGAGATTTAGTACCCTTCACATGCCCGTGCTTAGGGATTTAGGCCCTTCTGTACTGTACTGACCACTTTTTATCAGACACGTCATGCGCCGGTCCATGATGGCGTCGTTGCGTCATCCTGGCGCCGTGACCTCAGATTGTCCGAAGTAGCTACGGGGGTGATGGGTTAAAAGGGGTTGTGTTCAGAAGTGTGAAATATCTTGTTTTCCAGCGATTCTGCTGGTCCAGTTGTTGGCGACTATGTATAGAATTAATATATAGATACCAGTTTCGACAGTGATCATTCGAATTTGTTAATTGGCTCTACACGAATTGTTATGAGGGAAATCTGTGTATCTCTGCTATCACACATAAGACGTCATATCATGAAAATGTGGCTATTGGATGTAATTGATTCTCGAAGTTAACTGTACATCCCTTCTCATCGACTTCCAATTTGTATCCTGCTTCGTTCTTGTCTAAGTAACATGGATGTGTCTAGTGATGGCAGTGCTACGGTAGGATACCAGTTGTGATATTGTTACATGCTAGTAGTCTAAGAAACATTTTCCTTCAGGATTTTCTTTCCAGTTTGTCTGTGTGTGTGTGTGTGTGTGTGTGTGTGTGTGTGTGTGTGTGTTCTAACAGTTTTCATCTCGTATATTAGAATAGTTTTCATTATGTAATTCTGTTGACCGGGATTCAAATTAGAATTGTTAGTAAGGCATTTATTATTTGTTTTTTTTTTCATTTTAACCCTTTAAAGACGAAGCGTATCTGGTTTATATAAGGACTCAGTGCGTACCGCGCTGTAAACACTTCCACTTCGGTTATAAAAACCAGTCTCTTAATGTTTTATAAGGCAAAAGTTGCTGTTTGTTCTGAGATCCGTACAAAACACATAAACGCAATGTAGGCACAACGTAGAATATTTTAATGTTAAACCTGGACGTATGTAAAGTTACCGCTGGGCTTTAAAAGGTTAATATTGGCAAAGTGATTAAGTTGAGAAGGCTAAATGAGCAGAGCATTTAGTACACAAGGCAAAGAACTACGCAGTTTTGGTTGGAAAGTGGGAAGGTAGATAAACCAGGCTTGGAAGATAACATTAAAACATACTGTTGTGTATCCAGTTGTGACCACATGAGGTAGATTTAACTGTCCAACTGCGAGGTTTGGTGAGCAGGTGTTGAAGCAAGTATAAGAACAGCATATGATTGCTTAAGAAGCTAAGTGACGAGCAACTGCTGAAGGAAGGTTTTGTTCCATACAGATACTTATCTGGAGAATCAGACATTTGGTTGGTTATTTACTGTTCGTTGAACCATTTACAACATTTTACTGTGCATCGCTCTAACTTTAGTAGCAGAAATTGACATTACATCATGTAGGGCGTTGACTTGTCAGCCCATATGCAACACCAGTCATATATGCACATACTTGCACCGAACTGGTCAGTTCAGTCTTGTCTGACAGAAAGTCTTTAAACTTGGTAATCCGTTCTTAGCTCACTGTCGCAGTTTTTATAAGAAAGATAGTATCATGGCGTCATCGTGTCGTTGTATCCTATCGTCCGTGCTTTAATAACCTGTGAAGCACGTGACGAATATCCATGAAACTTGGTACGACCGTCAAGTTACCAGAGGCCACCCCCAGCTTTTTACTGTTTGCTTCTGCCACCAGTAATACCGTCATGGCATCCGTGCGAAATTGTGTGGTGAGAACAGCACTAGCGCCACGTAACGAATGATCGTGCAGTTTTGTTTGGTAACATGTTCGGAAAATACACATCTTACGTTTGTGTTACGGTAATGTTTATGTGGAACGTAGAACAACTGCTTGGCTGCAGTGAGAAATGTCATGTAACTTTTTATATGTCGGCGACAGCGAAAGAACTGCTAGAAATAGGCATGTGAAACTGCGTATGACGTAGACTGTACGGTTCCTAAACCTAGTCACCACGTGGAAGACTTGGGCTTATGGGGGAGGATAATATTAAAATGGATCTTAAAACAATAGAATGGGATGGCGTGGGTTGGATTCGTGATGGGGACAAATGGCAAACTGTTGTGAACAGGGTAACTAACCCTAGGATTGCATAAAATGTGGTAAATCCTAGATTAGGCCAGGAACTTCAGGTTCCCAATAAGGAGCGAGTAGGTTGGTAGTTACGGAGGATTTGCAATCGGTGTGTTAACCTTTTAGAGACGAAATGTGTCGCTTTTATATAAGGACTCAGTGCGTACCGCGCTGTAAACACTCCACTTCGGTTATAAAAACCAGTCTCTTAATGTTTTATAAGGTAAAAGTTGCTGTTTGTTCTGAGAGCCGTGCAAAACACATAAACGCAATGTGGGCACCACATAGAATTTTTTAATGTTAAAACCTGGCGGTACGTAAAGTTACCGCTAGGCTTTAAAAGGTTAAAAGAGATGCGGATGATGCTGGCCATAAACTGCATGGCGCGTCATAAAAGACTCGATGACTGCACTTACCGCAACATTTAATGGTCCTGGGACTGCTGTTCCTCTTCCCGTTATGTTCTTCCGCTCTGTAAACGTGAACGATATGTCTCTGGGTCCATATATGCTGTGCTGGTCTTGGTAATGTGACACAGTTGGTTGAAATTACAAGAAATTCGGTTGGAATGTCATGCCACTGGAGGTCATCCCGAGATCGTAATTCTTAAATCTTAGGTTTAAAAATTTTGCGTATAGAGGCAGCGGAGACTTCAGAAATGACGTAACTAGCAGCAAAGAGTGTAGTATTGTGAAGTTTTTTTTAATCACGGTGCGCCTTTAAAATATATGAAATAATGCTGCGTATCTTTAACAAATATGGGATATACTACAGGGCGGCGGTGGGAGGGGGGGGAGATGGTGGGATAAGATTAGTACATGAGATCGAAGGTAGTAGTGTTCTGGTTTGATAACGATAACAGATTAATTATTGAAAATTGTACCGTCTGTGGTGAAATAAACAGGTACTGGCGATTTCATTAATTGAGGCTGTAGGCTTAATTATTTTTGTTTGTTTCTGTAAACAGATGGCAAAATTTAAAGGAAAGTGGGTTCGAACTTCTTTCCAGAACTTCTTGTTCCGTCCTGACTTGCTACGCTCTTGTAAATAGACCTATTATGAAGTCATACAATTTTTAAAAGTGGCATCAATTTCCGATGAATCCCTGCGCCCCTTTTATATCTCCCGAACGGATCGTTAGGGAGAAGATTCAAGTAAAAAATGTCAAATGTAGTGGCAAACCTGGAGAGAAGTTGTAACAGTCGTGAAATGATACGTAATATACCGTGTTCTCCATGTAACACTGATATAAAAATACATTCTTCTTACACTAATTGTAGTAGTTAAAGCATACTTAAAACTTATGTGCGAACTAGTAAACTGTGAGGTACGAAAATTTTTATACAGTAAACTTATTTACCGATACGTTACGACCATGAAGAATATTTGAACTCGTACAGGTGGTGCCACGGGAAATTTAAACGCCCAGAAATCAACATTCTGGACGCACATTCACCATAGCACTGCAGGAGCTGACGTCTCGAATCCGCAGTTGATATTTGTTACGATTGTCCCGCGGGATTATCAAAATGAAAAGGATTTTCTTCATATTGGTAAGGCATTTGTTTAACCGTTTGTTACTGATGGACCACTAGAGAACGGTGGGACTTGTGCCATTAATTCCAGCTGTAGGCGTATGTGAGGGACTCGAAGTCGGAAGCTTTGTCCCGTGTGGACCTAGACGAGCCGACTACTGGAGGTGATACATTGGAATTTCCAAGCCGCGATCGACCGCGCGTTGAAAACAATAAAATTGTTCCTCCGCTTTGTTGCTATTCTTATACATGTGGCATTCAAGCGGGAAGAAAGTCTGGGACGTGAGAAGTGTTAGAGCACTGTCTTGGTGGTATGGGAACTCGCGAGTGGCAGCACAATGCGTCAGAGAATCCAGCGGTGAATGGTTGTAAGGCTAATTGAGAAGTTGAAGCGACGGTATGAAACAATGTCTTAGAGGAATAAACCGCACATCTTACATTGCACGTAAGGTCTGATATCCATTAACCCTTTAAAGACGAAGCGTATCTGTTTTATATAAGGACTCAGTGCGTACCGCGCTGTAAACACTCTCCACTTCGGTTATAAAAACCAGTCTCTTAATGTTTTATAAGGCAAAAGTTGCTGTTTGTTCTGAGATCCGTACAAAACACATAAACACAATGTGGGTACCACGTAGAATTTTTTAATGTTAAACCTGGTGGTACGTAAAGTTACCCCTAGGCTTTAAAAGGTTAAGAAAAAGTAATTGTCAGTGTGCCACTAAGGTCTGTGACAAAGTTGTTGATGTGAAATTGTGAGTTGTTTTGGTGGCACGTAGTAAATTTTTGTTGAAAACTTTTATTATTCCAGCCTTTGCGACGAATTTTGTTTATCAGAGAATTCTTCGACATTTTACATTGATGTTTTGGGCGCTGCACGGCTGTAGCCCTTAACATCCGCAAGTGCGTCTGCGCGTCGGTTGCCGCGTGCTTTGCGTTTAACGGCCCGTCGATGAGCTATGGAAGAACATCCCATTAGCATGCTCTCGTTTATTGTAACCTAACCCTAAGTCTTCGTAACGTAGCTGTTCGGGTTTTCTTTATGCTGCTTGCTTGAAAATCATTCGAATCCACGTTACATTATTTTTTTCAAATGTTTTAAATTAAACGGGAACAGACACTGTTGCTGCATTTTAAATGCGGTCACGTAAAATTTTTACTTTTGCTTCGGAGCCCCTGGGTGCAGACTATTCTTCAGTTAAGTCTCTGTAAATGGGCGAAGTACTGTGCAATTGTAGACCATTTGGAGCCCGGTTCTGAGAAGTCGCAGTCTTTTATTTCATCTTTTAGGTAGAGAGATGTTAATTTTAAACCTACAAGATTAGAGTTTGTAGGAAAGCTGTGTAAATGTTTAAACTTTGTGGCAGGAAATTTGACATACTTTATGCAAACTGGAGTTTACGAGGTTTAAAAGATCTTCACGGCGGTGTGGTTGAGGACTCCTTCTGGGATATGTATGACGCGCCCGTCACTGGGTGATTGGTTGAAGGTGTGCGATTTCTTTTCACGACACACTAAAATTAGAATATTGAACTAACATTTATGATAAAGAGGGCACCCGTTTTTAGGTGTGTTCGCAAAATAGCGAAAAGCTGCTATTAGCTTCGTCATGTCTGTCTGTCCGTCCGTCCGTCCGTCCGCATGGAACAACTCGGCTCTCACTTGACGGATTTTCATTAAATTTGATGTTCGCGTATTTTTTAAACATTTGCCGATAAAATTAAAGTTCCATTAAAATCTGACACGAATAACGATTATTTCAGGCTTCCGCCGCGATGTTGATGAGATCTGTGCTCTTCTGGGGTATTACGCAGCGTCGAGTGGTAATCCTTTACCGACGTTTCGGGACAATGTATCGGTCCCATCTTCAAGGGTCAAGAAGTCCATGAAGAAAAGGACTTTTTGACCCTTGAAGATGGGCCCAATCCGTTGTCCCGAAACGTCGGTAGGACTTCGTGACCCTTGAAGGTGGGACCGATAAGTTGTCCTGAAGCGTCGGTAAAGGATCGCCATTCGACGCTGCGTAATACGACAGAAGAGCACAGTTCTCAAGAGTAACGGTTATTTTACATGAAGACCTATGTCCATTTATGACGGTATCTCGCTGAATTATTCTTAAAATGAGAAATATTTCAGTCAGAAGTTGTAGAGAAAATCTAAACACACATTTTATGTTCAAAAACTTTTTTTCCGAAAATCGTGCCGTTTATGAGATTATGTGGAAAAATATGATAGAGCCAGACAGGCCACAGATGGCATGCGTATTGCATGCGCGATAACTAAGGCTATAAACTCACACTCCGAATGTGTAATACTTATTGCTTTTCCACGAAAAAATGGTTACGCGAACGCGCTTCAATGTTACGTTATACGTAAATTGCCTGTTTTTAAATAATATCATCTGTTGTATAAAGACGACTTTTATAAGCGTAGGATTACCGTATATCCATGGCAAGAAAAGAGGACGTTTTCCACTTATCGACCATGATAAGATAGGATATATCAGCGAAAAGGAAAGTTAAAGAGAGGGCATACAAATAGTGAGTTTTATTCAATCACATTGACATTGTCACTTCAAATACAATTTACAAAATTAAAAACAACAAAATTAGCAGTGTACATATAATGTAACACTGTGGCACTTTCGCTTAATTTTTGTACCTCTTTGGCGGTCCTAACAGCCTGATACCATTTCACTAGGAAGAGAGCGCTTGTAGGGCGATTTAATGTCGCCAGAGACAATAAAATGTACGTAAGTTTTCACATTAAGGTACCCGATGTTTTTGCCCAATTGTAACCAGTTTTGGATTTTGTAGAAGTTTCCAGTATCAAATGTTACACAAATCTGACCCATGGGAGCCACCTTGATCCATGCGGACAGACGGACATGAGGAAAGTAATAGGTGCTTTTTGCAACTACGTGAACGTGCCTAAGAATTATTCAGATTTGTATATTGTTAGCCACACAATGTATGGTCTGTTGCCAGTTCTCGTCTCAGTACTTATGTGCCCATTCATACTTCTGTGTGGATCAGACTTTGTTTGGTGGTTATACCATGCCCTTCCGGAAGGTATGGAAATCTTTACAAGAAATTCCTTTGAAATTGTACTGTCCGAATACAAACCGCATGAGCGACTCAACATTCAACATGTTTGTCTCTGTGATCCACTGGGCTTGCATCAATGAGAAAACTCAGTCTCCATTGGCATTATGAGGACAAATGATGATGAACTGTTAAATCTTAAACCATTCTGAGAGACGTTCACCATTTTTGGAGTTTTTAAAATATTTGGTCGATTTCTGGTGTGCTAGGAAGCTGTGAACTCACCATCATTGAGGGCACTTTCCCTGACCTTTGTCAGATGACTAAGTGAGTCAAAACACTTTACGTCATGAACTGGAATTCCATTATTTATCAGGAATTTGACAGAGGTTTCCGCACCGTCCTGGTTGAGTGGCTGAGTAAGTATCACTTATGTGAAGCAAGATAACTCTTCCTTACATTTCACATCCCTGTCCATATATTCTACATATGTCCTGTGCATACAGTTTATTCTAGCACAGAATTTATGACACTCATCATCATGCCTGTCTCTATGTTTCTGTGCTGTTAGTTCTTCAAAATTTGGGTGGGGGTGAAATTCAGAGTGAGATGTTCTTTAAGCATGTTTTTCACTGAATTGAAGTTGTACAGAATTTCTGCCCCGAAGTTTGCTGATTTAAAAAACCGGGCCAGGCAGAAATTTTTGGGGGGGGTAGGGGGGGGAATCGGACATGTCCAAAGAAAAGTGGACATGTGGTAGTGCAAGTAGAAGTTTTGAGTGACACAGAACATTGTGTACACAGATGTAGGTATTAAATGTTTGTGACAGGCTGTCAACAAATGCGAGTCCAGTGAGGAATGGGATCAGATATTCTCATAGCTGTTGTTGCAACACCACCACCAGCAGTAATTGCTACTACCATTTGTGCTTTCACGTTTTAAATATAAGGTTATGGTTATGCTGTAACTAATTACAGAAATATGCCCAGTTACAGGTAATAACGTGATATTATTTATTTTTTTAATTTGTGTATTTAATGTGATGTAATCTTTCTTCTATCAAAGCCTTGCAACATTACTGTGTTCACAAAATTCAGATGTTATATGCTGTTTTAAGTCAGCTGAATGCAAGTTTGCTTCCTTCCAGTGATAATATAACATCCACTGTTGGTTATAATCCTACCACATCTTATGTCACACAAAATATTCTTTGTTTTGATATATTGGCACTAATAAACTAAAAATCAGATGGAAAAAAGCAGCACAGTGACTGGATACATGAATGATGCTTTACCCAAAGTTTACTAGAAGCATGCTGACACTTACATTTGTTTATTTTTTCTAGGGTGAGACTAAGGTGTTGGCAAAGCGGGCCACACCATACACACGTGGCCAGGCTACACTGTTCGGCTTCAAACGACGTTCTGCATCAGCTGTACCAGCTGCAGTTACTACCACGTCCACCCCAGTCTTAGATAATGCTACAAGTCTAGGTGGTAACAGAACAGGCTCCTGGGAGTCACTCAACAGTATTAGTCCCATTCCATCAGGAAGATCCACTCCAAGGCTCTCCCGGCTGAAGAAAGATGCAGATGGGAACTTGATCAGAACTAATCGCTTTGGCTTTCGAGGTCCTGCTGCGGCCTCCATCACGAACAAAGTTTCAGATTTTAATTACAACAATAACCCAGCTGTCATGTCTTCATGTAACACGTCAAGCCATTACAACCAGGAAAACCAAAATGTTCTCAACATTGAGAAACAAAGGAACAAAGGTGGTGGCAAAATTGTTACACCTGTGACTCCTGGAGTAAAACATCCTGTGCAGTCTGTTACTGGCTGTAGTGATGGCAATAAGCCTAAGCAGCAGCATTCTCTAATACCACAGCTTGAGCATGGAAAAGCTTCCCGATTCACCCTTCAGACGTCATTACTACCGAGACCACAGTATCCTATCCGACTTATGTCAGTGGATAGTGAAAAGGCAACAAAAGGCGCTAAAACAGCTGCAAACAACAGCACAAGGAAGGTATCGTACCATGTGTTCGGTGGAGAGGAGTCTTCTTCAAAGGAGGGTTCACTTAATGGTGATTCAGGCATTGGTAGCCACCAGAGTGGAGCTGCTTGCAATGGAGAGACTGACACACTGCAGGGTATTGAGCAGCTTGATAGCAGCCCAACGTTCGGCGTTCGTAGAAATCGTAAACCTCGGACTCTTGAGGTGGTTGTGAATGGCCAGTACTTTGATGTTCGAGACCTGAAAGATGATGATTCATCTGCTGCTGATGAACAAAATGTAATTACTGAAATCTCTTTGATCTCCATTCCAAGTTCCAAACCTACAGGCGGTGCAGTCAGGACAATTCGAAATACTGGGATGGTACAGCAGAGGGCCATGCAATATCAGAGGCAGATTATGAGTGATAACAAAAGGCAGCAGAGTTCCTCCACTGCATCCTCAGAAGAGTTCCGGGATGACGAAGGTCTTGGCGGGGAAGAGGAGAAGGTCTTCAGAGACCGGTCACATAGTGAAAAGACTGAGTCTGCTAAAGACCTAATCACGCCATGCAGTATTGAAGAACAGGAAGACTGGGGACATGGCGAGGCAATGGCAGAAGACTACAGTATTTCCAGTGATGATGGGCATCGTGTCCATTGTACTTCCTCACCTGAAAGTTTGAATTTGAATGTTGCAACTACAGCAGCATTTCTGGAAGCTGCCAAACAACCTCAGCCTGTCATGCTCACCATTGAGGATCCTTTGTTTGCAGCAATAGCAGCTGCTGCTTCCCCAACAATGATCGAAGATGAGACATCTCCGGTCGACAGCCTCTTCAGCAGCAGCACTGCCACCAGTACTACATCTGAGATCATGGAGAAGGACCAGTCACCATCACATTCTCTTCGCAAGGATGACAGTAAGAAGCCACAAGATCCTGACAAGGACAGCAGGGAGAGGTCAGCACAGCATTCTGGGAACATGCTGAGCCCTGATAGCCCTGGAACTCCCACCAATGCCTCCACATCCCTTTCTCTGTCTGTGTCAGAAGGAAGAGACTTCCTTATTGATGACGAGATTGCAGATCAGCCTGGACTGACATTTGATGATGGTGGTAATACCACAGGGGCAGGACATGTTGGCAGCAGTGACATGGTCACATCATCAGGAGGTTGCACCAGCCAGCTTCTGTCCATCACTGAGAATGCAGTCACCATTGTAGATTCCACATCTAAACCAGGTATGTCACAATGGTTGAAGATTAGCAGTGCAAATTTATGAAGTGGCTTTCTTTGCTTCCTTTTGTTTAGTGACTTCATTGTCATGTCACTGATTAATCTCTTTTACTCATTACGGCTCAAAACTTTATGTTTGATTTAATCTCATCTTGAGCTGTTGGTCTAAATTTCATCAGCCGTTATTTCAATATGATTGTTAAATTCACCTAAAAGTGACATATGATTACATGTGCACAAACTAGTATACATGGCTTCACCTGTACTCTTGTAAGTGTTCACTTTATACACTGTGCAAAGAATGCATAGTAGTGATATATTTTAAATGTTGACTTTATAAACCAACTTAGAATGTGTCATTCTGAAATGGAAAATCAGTTGGATGTGTGCTGATTCTCCTTTGATGATGACGTGAGAGTTGGTATACATGCTAATTCGTTGGAATCCCTTAGCATAATCTTACTGTAATGTAATGCTGTATTATTTTGTTTTGTTTCTCTCTGTTGCAGTTTCTAAACGACGTGTTGCATCATCTGTTGATGGCAGCCCTGTGAGGACTAGGCGAGTCAGCAGGACTGGGTCTGTTGACACCCTCTCCCCCTGTGAGAGTATTGAATCTGACGACCTAATGCTGGACTATGAGCGCAGCGAGGGAAGCTTATTTGACTGTACAGCTGAAAGGTATTATTTACTTTACCCAGTTCCCACAGTGTTTGACTTGTCAATGAACAGGTTTTATGAGTCATTATGTTGCTGACATATACTCTGGAGCTGCAGGTTGTCTTCTGTAGCTTGAAATCTGAACTGGGATTTGCAAAAGACCTCAGCTGACAGAACTTTTTGGCGGAACATGGTTAGTACAGGCAGTTATCAGTTACAATCCTTTTATATATAAGTAAGTGAAGAAATTAATTGACATCAGTAATAACAGGTTTTGTACAGTACTGTAGACAAACTGGAAAAAGCGTATATGAAACAAATGACCTCTGGTAGGTATTTCCAAAAAGATAATTATATTAGCCTAGAGAAAGGAGGTGAATTTTATCTTTTCTAACGCCTGTAGCAGATGGGCAATATCTGGCTGTGGTAAGGGTGATGAAGCTAATGATGATGAAGGTGCAGGAAGGACAGTAAAACAGAGATATACTTTTCTGTGAGTTAAATAAGCGTGTGGTGAAATTAGTGTTAAATTTACATAGTGAAGGCATGCAGAGAAAGACATGAAATGGTAGCTTTGCTTTGTATTTGCTGTGGTGATACTGTGAGAATGACTGACTGTGATTATAATTCTAGTCGTCTGGACAATTCAAATGGGGTCCTGCATCAACTGGATGAAGGTACGCTGATGTCAGAATTGGACACGCAGTCTGACAATATTCTGCGGCAGGAATGGTCATCACTGCTTGGAACACATGTCAAGGAAAAGGGGTGAGTAGCCGGAGTACAATAACATGGCCTGTTGTTATAATGGAGGGTTGGTCTCTGAAACACTGCTATATTTGAACTGCCTAACATGGCTGTCAGTCAAAGAAAATTTAATAGAATTCTAATGACATGATAGCTTCAAGAAATGTATGGAGGTTCATTGTATCATATTTGTGTGTGTGAGTGAGCGAGTTCCCAGTTTTTCTGGGAATTTTGCTTTATCTTGTTTTTTTTTACCAGTTTCCAGATTTTTTTGAAACCAGGTTTGGCCATCCTGCTGCTGGAGGCCACCCCAACTGTATTTCAATTTTGTGCTGTTAATAACATCAAAATGTTAAATTATGAAATGGGACTGACCCTTAACCACACACTGTATAGCAGCTTCGTTCAGGAACTAACAGTCGCCCAACTAGTGAAGAAATTCATGCGTTTTGTGAACTGTAATTGTGCATTACCTGCTCGTTAGACCTTACCATTGGTAGCTCTGCTGATATAGATGGATTCAGTCTAAAAACTCCATCCTCTACAGCCGCTTTATCATGGGTTCCTGGAATTTTGTCTGATACAGGATCAAAATGCAGCAGCTTTTTTCTTTTGTTAAGAAAGTAAATGGAAAAATTAGCTATGCAAAATCTTAAGATCTGCATGTAGCTTTGAGTTTCACAGCAGCAAATAATGAATTATGGGAGCTAGATGTATAAAATGATAATGGACTCAGGTCATATGTGTAATGGGATGACTCGATCAGTATAGCGATTTAGGTACAAACTGGATGAGTAGGAAGGTTTTGTTTGAGTCCCAGCAGGGACGACGGAGGCTTTTCTCTTTGTCACAGAATTTAGAGTGGCTTTGGAACCAATCCAACTGCCTCTTTACGGATACCAGAGGCTCTTCCTCCGGAGGTAAAGTGTTGGGGAGTGAAACTGACCACACACCCCTATCCTATGTTGAGATTAAGAATGTATGGAAGTATACTTCCACTCGCAGTGAATTATTCTTGAAGATGCAAGTCTCCTGGGATGGTATGCTGTGTTGATCGGTAAACAGTAAGGATTTCAGTGCCTTCATCTTCAGCGTGAAGCAATCCAAGGAGGGTGACTGTTCTTGGACAGCTTGACCCTAAAGATGGTCTGTTTACCAGCAGTCATCAGGTAACATCCCACAAGACTTGGATCTTCAGCAACATCACTGTGAGAACTATAAATGTCAAGTTAATTTTTCAGCTGAAAATTTCACAACTCATAATGGCTTCTGATTAGGGAGGGTGTGAAATTTGAGGATTTTAGAGCATTGACCTTGAAGATTCCGTTCTTCTGGCATGTGGCGTCATGTAGCTCAGTAACAACGGTTCAGAGGAACTGTCTCCATCGTCAGGGTAGAAGAAGGGGGGACAATGGTGGTGAAGAAACTATATTGTCATGCATAGTTGAAACAGCAGTAACAAATGTGGTTTGTACTCAGCAGCTTTGCTGTTTCTGTATCATCCTGAGTAATGAGCTATCGTATTGGGGATTCTTCATGGTTTTCCTTAGCCTTTCCAGTTGAATTCCAGAATAAGAACTTGAACTAAACACAGTTTCTTATTTGAGCCATTAAAGTTCACTGTTGACCGCATAATTAAAAACAAGTGACTGAGTCAGTGTGTCTGTCAGGGTCATACCATATCGGAGGAACTTGCTGCCTCCATCTTCAAGTTGGACTACTGCCATTGAAATGTCTAGTTGCATATAAAGAAACTTACACTTTGGATTTAGCTTTGTTTGGACATGTGTATGTGTCCGCTGGATCCTGTGTCATTAGGAGATTAAAATCCATTGTCCTTCAGGGAAACATGAAGGGAGATTTTATTCATGTGTGTATGGGCATGTGTGTTTGTATCAGAGAGTCTTCCACCCTCGCCACTGTGTATATTTATAATTACATTTCTTATAAGAAGTTCTGGGTATGTCCAATGGATGACATGTAAAAAACCCCTGATTTATATGGAATGCAACTTTCAGTTAAGTATGGCGGGTTGTGGGTTATTGCCAAAGTTATTTACATATTTAGAGAGTGGTGCTGGCATAATAACCTTCTGAGATCACTGTTGCTGGTTTCTTTGATGCCAGAGTCAAGGATGTGTCACATTATTGGGTGTTATTTACGAAGTAAAAAAGCATGCGTTGTGTAGATACCATATGTCTCTCTGCCTGTCTGTGACCTAGTATCAGCATCGAAACCGTGTGGTGGATTTCCATGAAATTTGGTGTAGATGGTCTTTGCAAAAAATTGTCGAGCAGGCCTGAATTTCATGAAACTCAGCTGAGTGAGATTTATGTTTTACATAAGGTAGTAAATGAATTTCTGCTTGTACTTCCCTTACTTCATGACTGGTTTGGATGCATTTCAATGTAGTAGTTATTCACATAATGTGATTGAGCGGTTGTGTTTTGTGAAAGTGGGTGCAGTGAGAACAGCAGTTTGTGTAAGGAAGTACATGAAATGTTGACCTATTTTGTACATTTTTCGTGCGATTTTGATAAAATTTGGTACAGGAGATTCCCACAGAATTCTAGTTTCGTGAAAATTGACACATTGATACCCCTGGTTTTAATTAACCGTTTAAAGACGGGATGTACTCTGTTTTATATAAGGACTTAGTGTGTACTGCGCTGTAAACACTCTCCACTTCGGTTATAAAAACCAATCTCTTAATGTTTTATAAGGCAAAAGTTGCTGTTTGTTCTGAGATCCGTACAAAACACATAAACGCAATGTGGGCACCACGTTGAATTTTTTAAAGTTAAACCTGTTAGTATGTAATGTTACCGCTAGGCTTTAAAAGGTTAAAGGTGTAAATTAATTTCTACTCTATGCGTGGTTTCAGGCTTGCACCGCAATGTAGATAAGGTCTGTGCTCGTCTGGGACATTACGCACCTAGAGTGGTAATTCTGTACCGACATTTCGGGACAACCGATCAGTTCCATCTTCAAGGGTCAAGAAGTTCAAGTCTTGGACCGATAGGTCGTCCTGAAACGTCGGCACAGAGTTGCCACTATACGCTGCGTAATATCCCAGAAGAGAGCAGATCTAATTAGATCCTACTTTGTAAGTATGATGTCCCATTTGAGTGAAAGTCAATATAAGCAATTTGCACGTAATGCTTTATGAGTTCGTGAAACTCGGCGCAGGCAAAGTCGTAGTTGGCTTATGGGCGTAAATGAAGTTACATTCATGCTTGTGCTGTGAAACCATATAACATTTCGAACACAAAGAACTCATTGCTAAAATCTGTATTCTACATCACAGAGTACTTCATTTGCAGTCTTGTTTTAATAAGCTCAGCCATAATACCATGGTAGAGCAATTAATGGGGTTAATAGCTGTGGGCATGAGGTTTGGCCTCCAGAAGAGACATAGGGTAGTTCCTCTTCACAGTCATGGTCCAGAAAGATGGGTGCTCAACATACTCTCCCAGCCTTAAAGGTTTAATATACTGAGATGACTAAATTTGTCATGCATTGCAGGCAGCTGGGATGTCAGTGAAACCATTTTTATCTCTTACTGTTAGTCAAAATCTACCAGATTTTGCCTTCATGTTGACATATATGTGTCAAGAACATAGTGATAGCTTCTTCTTTTCAGGCAGAACAAAGCTGTAAAAAATGTAGGATTTTAATTTGATGTGGTCCACTCCATTGTGTTGATACACACACACACACACACACACACACACACACACACACACACACACACACACACACACCAGTAATTGACCATCTGACACAGCACTAACTCCATGGAGCAGAGGCCTTCTTGAGAAGCTAACAGTTTCTCAGCTAGTTAAATTCCCAGCATTTTATGGAACCTGGAGGTTTGTTACTGCATTCACAAGAGCCTGCCACCTGTCCCTATCCTGAGCCAGCTCAATCTAGTCCATGCCCCCCATCCACTTCTTGAAGATCCATTTTAATATTATCCTCCCATCTACGCCTGGGTCTCCCAAGTGGTCGCCTTCCATTAGGTTCTGACACAGTACTTGTTTATTAAAATCCACACTCATCAGCATGGTTTCAGCTGTGTTAAACCATCCTCAGTCTGTATAAAACTATGTAAAAATACAAACATATGCGTAAAAAGGTAAAGTTCACTCTACACCATGCCGTGAAGAGCCACGGGGGGGGGCAGAGGTTTAGCTTTGCTGTTTTCTTAACCGCGGCGCTAGATCGGGGTGGGTGGTCAACGCCACTCGCCGGCCGCTTTACCCCCGGGAAAGAGACAGGGTGCTCATTTTACAGGAGGCTGGGTGGGCCTCAAGGCCCGTCTGGGCGGGTGCGGAAAATCTCACCCCCACCGGGATTCGAAACCCTTACCGTTCATCCCGTAGCGAGTCGCTCTCCCGGCCCACGCTTACTGCACAGTGTTATTAAAAATCGAGGTCTAAATTTTTGCCACATTTTTCTATTTTCATACGTTATATTTTTTGTTAAAAATGAAATTAAAAACTCGGTTTACTTAAGATAGCTGGTCATGTAATGGATCTTAAGTAAATGATGTTTTTTTCGTATTCCGTGTAACGTAATATATGAATATAACAAATGTGACAAAAATTGACATCTGAGTTTGTAAGAATGTGCCCAGAGAAGTGGTCATATCCGGGAAGGATTCAGCACGCTGATTGGCCACATTGATCAACAAAGACACGTCACTTCTGATCCGTTACCTGAGTGGTCTCAGAGTATTGAAGTTTAATTCTTTAGCCAATTCATTGTCATGAAACAATCAAGTCGAAGTGCCTGGTTTGTGAGAACACGTGCCCTTCGACTGCTGCGAGTTGGTCCATTGTGCAGTATTTTTCCCACCCCTGTCTTGCGGATCTACAGTGCGTAACTGACGTCGGCTTGTAAGTGGCCCGTATTCATCTTTCTTTTGTTTTGTGTACCGCAGCGCGGGAGTCAGAGACCTCCAAAGGCTGACAGGCTGCATGCTTTGTTGTTCTGCTGTTGTTATGTACATTTCGTGTTCTGTGACTTTACTTGCAGAATGTGGTATGGGCGATGCATTTCTGGTTAGAACAAAATAGAGCAAAGTTTCATTGCACAAGGGCCATTTGAAAGTTTCCAAACCCTGCGCGGGCCGCAAACAAATTTTTTTAAGAATAGAAGTATTATTTTTTTCTAGGAAAATTTACTTTATATGATGCGATTAAGGGATTAAAATTACTGTTAATTACAGGTATTGTTGCAATGAAATTATTGTATCAGTTACTTCTAACGTAGTTTTTAACATGTAACATTATTTTTTAAGAATAGAAGGGCGTTAAGTGAGAAACTTGCAACCGATTCTCCGTCACTGTTAATGTTATTAGATCACAGGGGCGTACCCAAGAGGGGGAGGGGGTTCCGGGCTGCAGCCCCCTCCAAACCGCCAAAACCAAAATTAAAAAAAAAACATTTTGTAGATACTATGATATCAAAAGTTTTACGTGACTTCCCCTTCAGCCGAAATCAGCCACTGAAATCGGCCGGTTACTAGTACATAAGAATTTTGAAAAATAAATTAATAAAATTAAAAAACACTAGAAGATAGGACACTGTGAGTCATGGAACATGTAGTTTGTATTTGTATGTATATAAATACAGTCGCAAACAGTGTTATGTTGCATTTACAACATGATTTTTATAGCGTAATTTTTAAAATCAAACAGCCCCCCCTCCAAGGAAAAATTCTGGGTGCGCACGTAGTAGATCATAATTAACTGAATGATGAAGGAGGGTGCTGGAACTTACCACTCTGTAGCTTTCTCGCTGCTGCCACTATAAATTTTGCAACGTATGATTTTTGCCCATTCAATATGCACGAAGCCCGTTACAACTTAAATATCGTTCAATACATTAAATAACGCGTGCGACTTTCATCAGATCACTCAAAAAATTGCCCTTTATTGTGATGGTAGGGCATAGATTGTGGTCGAAAACTCTTGCGGGCCGTAGAGGGCCGTAGAGTAGAATTCGGTATAATTACTATGAATGGGAGGATGGAGGGAAACGTTTGAGGATTTTGTACGAGTGAGGTACTGTAACGGCAGGGAGAGACTGAGAAAAGCCACGAAAAATGCAGTGTAACTGGTTCACCCGCAGGATTTCCGCTCTGTACTACCAGAACAAGTACGCGATGGCGTAGTTGCTTGAAGCACTGCGCACAAGCCATGAGGTAGCGGGTTCGATTCCCGGTGGTGTAATTGGGATTTTTCATTGACTTAACTTCCGGCTGCACTGTGTCCCTAGGGTCGATTCAGCCTGTAACAGAAATGTATAACAGGGATATCTCGTAGGAGGTCAAGGCGGCCGGTGAGTAGGGCTAACAACCTTACCACCTTCATGTGCCGACTGTGTAGAACTTCTGGGACCCTCAATCTTCTGGAGCCCTAGAGGCCTGTCCAGGCCTATAATGGGATAGCTTTTACTGCCATAACAGCCACGCGAGTCTCTGCAGACCGCGGGGAGTTGGGGTTTCAGGCCTATTACCCTTTAAATCCTAGCGGTAACTTTACGTACGACCAGGTTTAACATTAAAAAATTCTACGTGGTGCCCACACTGCGTTTATGTGTTTTGTACGGATCTCAGAACAAACAGCAACTTTTGCCTTATAAAACATTAAGAGACTGGTTTTTATAACCGAAGTGTAGAGTGTTTACAGCGCGGTACGCACTGAGTCCTTATATAAAACAGATACGCTTCGTCTTTAAAGGGTTAACCTTACCATACAATTTTCATCGACAGGTAATTTATGTAAATTCTAAAAGGTTTTGACGATGGTGTATAACATTGTGTGGTGATGATTTTATGGACTTTATCTATCATCCGAAGAGTAAAATATTAAAAAGTTAAAAATTAAAATCACGAAGTTTCGGAAGCTGGCTCTGCTTCCGTCCTCAGATGAACTGTAGGGGGAGAAGAGAAGAACACGTACTCAGTTGGGCCCCTTAGACAGAGCTAGCCTCCATCACTGGAGCTCTGTCTAAGGGGCCCAACTGAGTAGGTGTTCTTCTCTTCTCCCCGTACAGTTCACCTGAGGACGAATGCAGAGCCAGCTTCCGAAACTTCGCGATTATTAATTCTTTAATATCTTACTCTTCGGACGATGGATAAAGTCCGTAAAACCATCACCACACGAGGTAATTTATTGGATGGAAGATAGCTCTGTAATGGTCATCGCATCAACAAGATTTGCAGCGGTCTGCACATTCGTGTAGCATTTAGACGTGCAGTGTTCGTGTTGGACGTGTCGGCAATAAATGGAGTGAAAAACTTCCGAATTTGCCGTGAAATTAAGCATCGAAGTGGCACTGGTAACTGTTTCGAGGGCGTTGCTCCCTGTGAACTCAAAAGACAGGCTCTTGATTCCTGAAGTATAACCGCATTTGAAGGGTCAGTGCTTAATGAAGTAGACGGAAGTTGCTTTAGTTGGTGTAACTAAATAGCGGAACTTTACTGTTATACGAAGGCCTGTAAGAAAATGCGAAATAAGGCCCTCTGGCTATGAGAATTAAGTTATAAGTCATTAAATTTGTGGTTGGGCCGGTGCACGCGTAGTCGGCATTGCGACTCGCTACGGGCTGGACGGTCGGGGGATGGAATCCCGGTGGGAGCGAAATATTATGCATCCCTCTAGATCGGCCCTGGGGCCCACCCATTCTGTTGTACCAATGGGTACCGTGTCGCTTTCCCGGGGGTGAAGCGGCCGGGGCGTGGCGTTGACCACCCAACCCCATCTATTGGCGAGGTTAAAGAAAGAGTGATAGGCCAACCACTCTACTTCCTCTCTGGGCCTTCATGGCCTGTTTTAGGGTGAAGTGTACCCTTTTCACATTGCATGTAGCTCATTTATTCTGCTGAAGTACCGTTATTTGTCAGATTAATCCCCAAGCACATTGATGCCATTCTGCCTTACTAATATAGGGTTAAAAATACCTTCGCGGCTAAAATCGGGGCTTTTGCATTCGCGACCATTACGAATAGCCAGTGCCACTTCCTCATTATGGTGAAACCGGTTATTTCCCTGGCCGAAACTCCATTCCATCTTGTGTAGTTTGAGGAGTGGAATGGTAGACCCATCGCCTGTGAAGATTCCCATTTCTGCTGCGACGGGATTTGAAACTCGTGTCAGCGCGGTGCAGATGCCTTAGTGTGCTTGGGAACTGTGTTAAATAATTATACCTCAGCGGAGTAAACGAGCTACGTGTAATGTAATGACATCTCCTTTAATTATTATGACCTTACTGAACATCCGTCGTACGCTTATAGTTCCTGTGTTTTCGGTACTGTTTTTCAGTTTTAACCTTTCAAAGCCTAGCGGTAACTTTACATACGTACCACTAGGTTTAACATTAAAAAATTCTACGTGGTGCCCACATTGCGTTTATGTGCTTTGTACGGATCTCAGAACAAACAGCAACTTTTGCCTTATAAAACATTAAGAGACTGGTTTTTATAACCAAAGTGGAGAGTGTTTACAGCGCGGTACGCACTGAGTCCTTATATAAAACAGATACGCTTCGTCTTTAAAGGGTTAATAATGACGGGTCAGATTTGCTTGTACTGCTGTTACATTGCTTTTCCACATAGTCACTGTCAGTATTGAGGTATTTATATCGTGAGACGAGCTGTTATATTCCCAGTTTGTACAATTCCTTGTCCTGTGTTATCAGCCATCGTGTCACAACTATGCCCTCCTTGCGACGTCTTTAAATTTTTGGCCTACAAGATTTTACTTCAGCACTGGAAACTGATGATAACTGCTTGGCGCCAGACCAGGCCCGTGTGCGGGTTGTTTTAAGGTTTTGTAGCTAGGACGCCGTATTTACTGTGAACTTATTTTCTAGCCGACTCTCCTATAAAAGGCGGACCAGAATAAACATTCTCGCTGTCGTCAATTTTATTTCCGACTTGCTGTGTCGTCATGTTGAACGCTGGATATTTTTGCACTGTGTGATTGACACACTCGTGTAACTGATGGTTTACTTTTCTGACCGCATTTTTTAGTGAGCTCACTTTAAAGATTCGCAACGGCCTTTAGATATTACACCGAGTGCGGTTTATACCATGCCTGCGCCGAGTGTGACAATAAAGTATTGGTATTTGCAGTGTGCTCAGTAAAGTATAATAATAATAATAATAATAATAATAATAATAATAATAATCAATTACACTTCAACATATGTAAGGAACTAGGGGTAAAATTAGACAGTGAACTCTGGTGTGAACATGTACCAAAATCAGCAGAAACAAGTCAAGTGGGCAAGGTAACCATATTATGGAATTAACAAGTGCAAACCGACAGAACCATCCCCAACAATAAACCAGACATCATAATCCGGGATAATGAAAAAGGAACATGTATGCTAATTGATGTAGCAATCCCGGGAGACAGAAATGTGATAAAGAAAGAAGCCGAGAAGATTCTAAAATATAAAGACCTTATAATAGAAATACAGCGCATGTGGAATGTAAAAACAAAGGTGACGCCAATTATAATAGGAGCAACTGGAACCATTTTAAGATCCTTCAGAAAATACTTGAGCAACATACCAGGAAAGCACGATATCAAGGAACTACAGAAAACAGCTATATTGGGCACAGCACACACACTGCGGAAAGTGCTAATGTAGAAGCACAAAGGAGTTTAATATTGCAGACAGCGCTATATGCACCATTAACAGTGCGCGCAGAATAGCTGCGACACTGTGTACCCTAGAAACGTGGTTTGTTTCAGGTGTATAAGTGTGAATACCCTGCATAAAGGAGATGATGATGATGATGATGATGATGATGATGATGATGATGATGATGATGATGATGATGATGATGATGATGATATAACCTACGTACATTCCAGATGCTCACACGTAAGCAATAACTATTAAATAACATGATCGCATGTTTGTATTTTACGTAAGTGTGGGTCATGCAAATCGCGTGAAGAAGAAAGTAACTGCATCGGAACGTGACGTGATTGTTCGATGGCTACGTCATTACCCTATTAGCCTACTTCAAACCACAACATACGCGTCCGTACAGCGCCGTGTGTTAGGGTTATAATCAAGCATAAAGCAATAAATATTGAGCGTTTTGACGGTGTATTTTTGCCGTAATTACCCGTCATGCAAATTGAATCTATGTGCCGCTGTTTTATGTGTAGAACGCCATCTCTTTATTCGGCGTATTTCTTATGCTTATCTTGTAAACTGCGAGATATTATCGTTAATATACATACGTCTTGATGTGCAGTGTCTGTCGCTCTTGTCAGATTTGGTAGACAGGTGGTAGTAAAAATACCCAATATAAAACTTCACGAAATTTCGTCCAGTAGGAGCCAAATTGTTCCACGTGGGTGCATCTACAGACGGACAGGACGAATCAGACAGTCACTTTTCGCAGTTCTTTTGCGGAAGTGCCTAAAATTATGCGACACTTGCGAGAGAAACTGTGTGTAACATTTTAATTGAATTCTGAATACTTGAATTTGTTAGATCCGTATTAATATTGTCCTCATTTGTGCTCAATGTTGTACAAGAGGTCGAATAGCATTGCGTTCCCGCACCGTAGTTCTGTATGCACTTGTTATTTACCGATCCGGACCATGTTTCTACTCCATCGTAGACTTGGATTCTCCTCCCAAAACTAGGTGACTGTAAATTACAAAGGGCTTGTTTTATAATAATCCGCATTCGGCATTCGTCTCTTGAAGATCCAAATGCCCGAAGCTCTTGTTGTACTCCCGATTTGTGTTCCTGAAAAGCGGGCTTAAAAAGGCGTAAATAAAAAATTGCAGTTCCATAAGAAACAATGGAATAGGTATAGGTTAGCGTAACAGCGCGCAGCGAGCCAAAAGGCATTAAACCGAAAACTAGGTGGCGTAAATTAAGAAGTGGTGTTAAAACAAAAAAGGCGGAAAACAGTGGCGACCTGTTTGTTACTGCGTACCTTGTTGACGGTTGAACTCTGTTATTCTCTCGACGTAAAGGATATGGTTTGAGTGCTTTGTTTGCAGTATAACTCGATGGAGCAGAGTGCACACTATGAACTTCACAGTGGCTCGAAATTCCCAGCCTTTTATGGAAACTAAGTCTCTCAACCTTTTGTTGTTGAGACAGTATCCATTCCGCAACACTTGATCTGTGAGCCACCTGCTGGCAGTCGGTTGTACTATTATTATTTCGCAAAGTATTAGTCATTCTTTCCACTCCGTCAGTGTATGCTCAGCTGTTGAAGCGGTAGGAAACTATACGTGGGGCGGTACAATGAAGGAACCATTAAGTGCTAATGGACATAACGGGTAAGACCCCCATTTTGTTATAAAATGACTGAAGTGCTGTTGTTTAAACGAAAGGACTGTTTTAATGTTGTGTGCGTTTTTATGTTGGCATGTTGTCGTAAAGTAATCCTGGCAGTTTACTCTTTGAAGATGGCGACCTACACTGCAGACCAAAGGATGTTTATAATGATAGTTTTTTTGTTATGTGAATATATCGCGCATGTGCAAAGAAAATGCTGACAGCGTTTTAATATTCGTTATGCGCCTTCAGGAAATTTTGTAGTGAGTGCGAAGCTCGCAGATAGGCATAGTGGAGATTGATGTGGCGCACAGTATAGTTCGGGAGCTCCTTGAAAGAATTTGCCGCCAACAAACGGACTAGAAGGTCGTGATGTTTATAGACATGACAGTGTACAGTGGCTTACTTATACCAGTTATTTTTGTAAAGCTCTGCCTTACATAAAGATCGTGTGCAGTGAAACCTGCCCATTAAGTAATCGTAAGCAACGGAAGTATTTCCATTATAGGGAGAGTTCCGTTGAATACAGGTACTTGCTGTTCTGCTAATTAAATTTTACATCCTGCCTCAACGTGACTGGAGTTCTGGTGCATGTGTGTGTGTGTGTGTGTGTGTGTGTGTGTGTGTGTGTGTACGCGTGCGGAATTTGTAGTGGACAAAGTTTAATAAGTTAAGGTTTTGCTCTGAGTAGTTCGGCTTTCGTCCGTGAGTTTGCCACCGATGATGGGTATTCATTCATATCTAATCCAGGGCTAGCGCACCGGGCCCACTAGGGGGCCGCAGTGCAGTTGGACACACATCCCACCCCACCGTGTGGTAAGGTATAGAGTGTCCTAGAAATCCCAGTACTCAAAAGTTTATGAATTTATTATCTCTGAGTACTGGAATTTTTAGGACATACTGTGTATCATAAAATACCACCGTATGTATTAAAAATTCGACATTTATTTATTTGATTTCTGATGATGGCGGTCGGCCAAAACGTATTGGATCTTTAGTAAATACTTTGTAGGCGCGTTCGCTAAATTGCGAAAAGCGACTGTTGGCTTCGTCATTTCTGTCTGTCCGTCCGCATGGAACAACTCATCCTACTGGATGGATTTCCATGAAATTTTATATTTGAGGATTTCCCGAAAATCTGCGTAGAAAATTCAAACTGTATTAAAATCTGACAAGAATAACGCACGCTTAAGTGGAGACTTACGGATATTTATGGCAATATCTCGCTGAATTCTTCTTAGAATGAGAAGTATTTCAGACATTAGTTGCAGAGAAAATCAAAACACGTTTTGTGTTCAATGAGTTTTGCTTCGAAAATCGTGTTTATGAGATATGTGGAAAAATACTTTATAGAGCCGGACAGGCCACGGCGCAGAAAAGATTCGGTTTGTATGACGGATAACTAAGGCAAGAAAACAGACACACTCATAATATTTAATACATATGGCTTTCGCACAGCAACAATGGTTACGCGAACGCGCCTCATTGTTGCGTTTATACGTACATTGCCTGTGTTGTAACCTTTAAACGACCAGTGTTTACGTTATGTAACACCAGGTTTAACATTAAAAGATTCTACGTTTTGCCCACACAGTGTGTTTCTATGTTTTGTATATATCAGCGACTTCGGCCCTATATCGCATTAACTAATTGGTTTTCATAACCGAGGTAGTGTTTACTGCGCGGTACGAGCTGGTTTTTTAATAAAGATATGACGTTTCGTCCTTAAAGTGGTTAATATTGTACTCCGCTGGTATTTTATAGTATTATGCTATCTACGTTCGTCTGATTAACAACCATGCAAATACGTGAAGCAAAGTTATATCTCCCTACTCGTTGTTATTATGAATCGTAGATATTAATCCACTTCGTGGAATTGGTGCTTCCAGTACCACTGTGAGATGTGGCACTCCAACTAACTCAATTGAGCAGAGGCCTTCTGGAGAAGCTAACAGTTTCTCAGCTATCCAAGAAATTCCCCGCATGTTATGGAACCCGGAGATTCATTGCCGCATTCACAAGAGCCCGCTACCTGTCCCTATCCTGAGCCAGCTCAATCCAGTCCATGCCCCTTCCCACTGCTTGAAGATCCATTTTAATATTATCCTTCCATCTACGCCTGGGTCTCCCAAGTGGCCGCCTTCCCTCAGGTCTCCCCACCAAAATCCTGTATGGACCTCTCTTTTCCCCCATACGTGCTACGTGGCCCGTCCATCTCATTCTCGATTTGATTACCCAAATAATATTTGGTGATGAGTACAGGTCATTAAGTTCGATGTGGCAGTCAGTAGTTTCAAGATGTCACGCCAGGATGGCCGTGTTTGATCTTCCTGTTACCTCCGTGCTGAAGCGTTCTTAAAACTGCTCCCATTTTGAACAGGTAATTTGTTCATTGAACTCGGTCTCTGATTCCGGTTGTCTGGGTTGGAGGGCTTCAGTAATCTGTGAAACAATATGAAGCATTTGTAAGCGAAGAGGGAGAAAACCGGTTCTACAACTACGATCATAATAAAAACACACCTTACATTGCAATTTTAGTCACGGCGAAGTTAGGCTATGCTTTGCTATTTCCTTTGTTTTCTTCCTGTGTTCTTTGTGTATTTAAGTTCTAAAAGGTTTGAGTGACTGAGGAGTACCACGGAGGTGTTACTGTAGCCGGTCCTTAGCTGGAATTCGTAGCAGATATTAGTCAAACGTGGGTTGTATGTGTTATGGCGCTACCGAGCAGGGTAATTCAACCTGTAATCGCTGCACGTTACATTGCAACGCTCTTCGTTTGTAAGCGGGGGCTGCGGGTTCGAATTCCCGTCGGGACACCGACTGTCCTGGCTGAGAGTTTTTCTTTTTTAGTTTCTGTCCCTTCACGTAAATACGGGATTGTTCATTAAACTAGGCCACGACCACTTCGTTATCAATCCATTTTTCACTGTCACCCAGTCATTAAACGCCATATAGCCTAAGGTTACTGTCGTTGAATAAGCTGCATATATAATCCACCGTGGTGACACACATGCTTTGTGAATGGTCTTGTAGCCCGGCCCGGAGTTCGAACTGGATACCCTCTCCCCTTGAATATTCCCCAAATACTTAGGGGCCAAGTAAGTGTAACGGACATAGTTGTGGACGACTTATCATGGCTCTCATGTCTGCACGGTTCGGTGCTACGAAATAATAAGAGCGTGAAGCAATGAAAAGGATTTCTAATTAGCCCCTTGCCATTCCCAGTTCTTTCGTCTGCAGACAGACATCGGTTCTCAAACCGTGACTTGCAGGATTTGTTCCTGTAGTAACTTGCCAGAGCCCACCTTGTTGGAGTGTTTTATCAGTTTTTGTTTGCTTTTAGGGTAGATTGGTTTTAACGTTTTTACAGCTTCAGAGAAAAGAGGAAATTAATGTAAATGAACTGTAAAAACGTAATCGCAACACAGTAAGCCTGTTGTTGAAATTGTGGGCCCGTCTTGATCTGTGTGAACTTACCGATTACGCTAAATGTAGCTGCAATATTTTATATACAGCTGACGGCATGCTGTAGTTCAATTAATGTTACGTCGATCCCGGTGGTCGTGCGGTCTAAGGCGTATGGCTGCGGCCGCTTGATTGCTGGAATCGCGGTTTCAAATCCCACTGAGGACATGAATGTTCGTTTGTTGTGTTTATTGTGTATCTAGCGGCCTTTGCGACGAGGTGATCACTCGTTCAGGGGAGTCCTACCGTATATGTGTCTGTGTTTAACCTTTTAAAACCTAGCGGTAACTTTACGTACCACCAGGTTTAATATTTAAAAAATTCTACGTGGTGCCCACATTGCGTTTATGTGTTTTGTACGGATCTCAGATCAAACAGCAACTTTTGCCTAATAAAACATTAAGAGATTGGTTTTTATAACCGAAGAGGAGAGTGTTTACAGCGCGGTACGCACTGAGTCCTTATATAAAACAGATACACTTAGTCTTTAAAGGGTTAATTTTGTGTGATCTTGAAACCTCGATATTTAGGCGGCATAGGCCCGAGCTGGGCTGTTGCGCCACAGAAAAAAATTGATGTTACCCTATTTGATCGTAGATGGCGCTTTGAACCTGGCGGCTAGCGAGTAGGACAGTATAGGCTTCTAGATAAGGTCAGCGGATGGTGTCCGACTGAGAGTAAATTCTCGTGTGTCACCAGCGATGTTGTATTCACATCTGTATCATATATATCATACTTACGGAAGGGCTGCTGAATCATAAGCATTTTAAAATATGCTAAGAAAGTGTCTGGATTTGACATGGCTGTACTAATGACGAACAGGGTATATCTTATAAGAGGGAGCTGCTTAATTTTAGTTTCTGTGTTGTTAGTGATTAGAGGCACGCGTTGGCGCAGTTGGTTGAGGCACTGCGATACAAATCGGAAGGGCGCGGGTTCGATTCCCGATGGTGTCATTGGAATTTTTCATTGACATAATCCTTTCGGTCGCACTATGGCCCTGGGGTCGACTCAGCCTCTAACAGAAATGAGTACCAGGAATATTTCCTGGGGGGTAAAGGCTGCCGGTGCGTAGGGCTGACAACCTTACCACCTTCATGTGCCGATTGTCTAGAAATCTGGGAGCCTCAGCCTCCTGGAACCCTAAGGGCCTGTCCAGGCCTGTAACGGGACTGCTTTACCTTTACCTTTACCTTTAGTGATGTAGTCAGGAAGGTTACGGTGGTTTGAGCTGGTCTTTTAAACTCGCGGATTTTGCTGTTGGCAGTGTTAAACCGCTGCGTTCCATTAACAGAGTTTCAGAGGTTTATTCTTAAATGAAAGTACAGTAGAGTCCGGTTATAACGACATCGGTTTATACGACACCTAGACTATAGCGTCAGATATTCTGCGGGACGAATTAATTCGTCACTGTTAACCATAACATTATACTTCTCTGTTATAACAACACTCGTTTATAACGACACAAAATATTCAGTCCCTTTCATGACGTTATAACCGAGCTCGACTTACTTGTCTGAGTTCCGGTCTCTACATTATCCCCACAGCAACTGACCAGTAATCATCAAAGTCACGTATTCATAGCCCACTAGCTGACACCTTCGGAGACATACTGCTGCACTGAACTACCAAGACGGAGCAAGCAAGCGAAGGTTTTACATAATGAGTCTCGAAACCGCGGCCCCCTGTTTTGTTTTATGCGGCCTGCGGCCACATTCGTAAATTGTGTATGTACTATAAAAGTAGTTAGGTATACCGCTTACTGTTATTTTTCTAAGTGCAGCCCGCGAACCAGCCTACAATAACCGGTGTAACCTTTTGCCATAGAAAGGTTGGAGACTCACGGTCTACATGAAGGTCTCTTGCTGCATGACTTTGTGGCGATGGATCTTACTGTAAATTACTGTCGCCGGTCGTGACTAATGAGTTTATAAATATCGGAAAGATTGCACATTGTTACACTTCTAAACGAATTTTCGGACCAATTTCCGTTAGATTTTTATGTAAACGCCAAAAAGAGCAATAAAACTGCTGAAACAGAGACCAGGAAGGCAAATGAAAATTTATAAATTAATACTTTTGTACGGAATATGCGCCACTATTGGCTTCCAGTGCTTGAAGATTCTGAAACACAGCGCTGGAGATTCGGTCGCCATGACGAAATCACATTCCCCAAGTTCTCCAGTTTATAAATCCGTTTGTTAAACCGATCTGTGTAGGTGGTGGCAATATTTCTTTTCGTGTCTAGAACGACTGTGGGGGGGCTGAAGTGGGTAGAGCTTACCCTTAACCTAAATCCAGTAACGAGGTTAAGAATACGTGCAAGTAAAGCTTTCGAATTTTTCAGACGTACTTTGTTGTTCATAAGAGACACTTTTAAATAATCTAGTGTATATTGCAGGCTGCGTCTCCTTTAAAATAGTTATTAACCTCTTAAAGCCTAGCAGTAACTTTACATACGACCAGGTTTAACATTAAAAAATTCTACGTGGTGCCCACATTGCGTTTATGTGTTTTGTACGGATCTCAGAACAAACAGCAACTTTTGCCTTATAAAACATTAAGAGATTGGTTTTTATAAGCGGAGTGGAGAGTGTTTACAGCGCAGTACGCACTGAGTCCTTATATAAAACAATTACGCTTCGTCTTTAAACGAATATTACACAGGAAACATTCATACATCAGACACAATTTTTTCCAACACATTTATTGTCTTTAACCTTTTAAAGCCTAGCGGTAACTTTGCATACGACCAGGTTTAACATTAAAAAATTCTACGTGGTGCCCACATTGCGTTTATGTGTTTTGTACGGATCTCAGAACAAACAGCAACTTTTGCCTTATAAAACATTAAGAGACTGGTTTTTATAACCGAAGTGGAGAGTGTTTACAGCGCAGTACGCACTGAGTCCTTATATAAAACATACGCTTCTTCTTTAAAGGGTTAATCTTGGCGAGTCAGCATCGTACTTTGTTATTATGGATTTCCGTCTGAGACGTGTAAGTTATCTGCAGTTCACATATACTTTGTTGCAATTACTAACGCGTTGTTGGAGGTATTTGAGCATTCTGTGCGAACTACTTTTTTTTTTTGGTGTTTGACAGCCCCTTATGTTTTCTGATATGGATTATAAGTACTTTGATTCCGTCTGCTCTCTTCTGGGATATGACACAACGTAGAGCGATAATTCCGTACCGACGTTTTGGGACAACCTATCCGTCTCCTCTTCAAGGGTCAAGAAATCCAAGAAGAAACGTCGGTAAGGAATTATCACTGTACCCCGCGTAATACTTCAGAAGAACCCGGATCTTATATACGTCACGGCGGAAGCCAGAGTTCGCGCACACATTTTTATGCAGTTGACACAAATTTTTTGGTATACGAAGTATTTTTTCTTAGTTTGTGTGAGATTTGACGACCACATTAAATTGATATGTGATATAAGGTTACTGTTACACTTTTACATTTTTATAATGGTTTAGCCTGAGGATGGCTTTAGTAAAAAGCCGAAACATGTAGCTTGTTATTGAAAACAAAAAGGAATTTGTGTATGTATGAATCTCTGTCACCTACGTGGAAAAAAAATTTACTTTTGATCCAACGAAGATTTCGTTGTTGATCACTGCAGTTCAAGAAAACGTGTCAGCAGTTGCGTCACCTTTAATCTTGCTCTGTCAGCTTTGTACTGACAAGTGTCGGAGGTTACCTTGCTGAAAGAGAAGTGCCGTGAGTATCTCAAGTTTTAAAAACGGTGGCAAGAGCGATTTCCAACGAAGTGACTTCTATACCCTTTTTCATGCTCTGATGCCTGTTTGTTGTGCATTTAATTTAATTTTTGAGACGGCGTGCCATCAGTGCTGATATCACACTGCATGGATATAAATTGTGCATAACACTACATTGCATGGAGACATAGCTTGCCTTACCTTGCATTCAGTTAAATGTAACATTTGATTTTTTTTTCATCTAAACGTATATTGTTCGACGTTAGTGAGGCTGCGTTTTTCGTATTGTCTCCTACTTTTGTACGGAGGCTTTCGTCTGAGAGCCATAGACACAGGGTATAAGGATACCAAGAAATTAGACCACGAAGTGTATATTTATGCTAAGTCCGAGGTCCTGTATATTTCGGCTAGCTGCCATCGTCTGGGATGATGTATCCTTGTATGAAAGATTGTTATAGACCATAATACCAATTTAGTTAAAGAATAAAATTTAAAATACAAGCTTTAAAAGTATGTGACGGCCGTCAGTAAGTTATAAACAAGCATAATTAAACGTTTTTATGCAGTTATTAATACTAGAGACGTGCATTTATTCGTCACAAATGTGCACATCTGATGTAGATACAGTACCAAATGCATGCATGTTCTCCCTATTTTGAGTGATACGATGTGGGGTGCAGAACATAGTTTTGGAAATAAAACAACACCAACGAGAGTGGCTACAACACGTAGAGAGAATGGACACAGACAGAATACCCAAACAGGTCCTGAAGTATAGACCAAAAGGGCAAGAGAAGCATAGGACGCCTGAGGAAAAGATGGAAGGACCATCTTCACCTCGAGGGGTAAAGAATAGGCACTACGCCTAACGCCTCACAGCTGATGACGACGACGATGATGATGATGATGATGATGACGACGACGTGTAATGTAATATTGGTCATCAGCTGTTGTTTATGCGACGTCGGTCAGCCTCTTCCTGTTAAATACGGGGCGAATATAGGCCTACATACATTTGATCTCAGATGGCGGCGGCTAGCCGAAACAGGTAGGATCTCGCGCGCAGAATAAATCTACTTGTTATGGTGTACTTTCTTGGTATATTTATATCATTTACACACGTACACGGTCGTAATGTGCCATTTATACAGTATGATTTGATACAGCCCATTTGTAACAGGGATTACCGGTACTTACTCCACACCCGAAAGCTGAAAAGCCCTTGATTTGCCCCCTTCGTGGACCGTGCTTGAGGGCCCAACTGGGTGCCGCTGGACTTTCTCGTATACATTTGATTCCTCAGGTCTCACATTGCTGGCGTTGACCCACTTACCGACGGGAGGAGAGACTTCTATCTTCGTGCGACATGCAACAAGAAATTTATATGCGAAAGCCATATCCAGTGTTGTCTAGAAATGCTACGAAATGGTGCTTCAGAGGAACGTCTCTGTAAGCAGATGCATTATGTGCGTATAACTGTTGAAATCATCCTGTTGTTTGTTGAAGAAGTATCCCACCAACGAGAACAGACCCATGCAAATAAATGGGTACTGTAGGCCTGCATACTTTACAGCCAGTTGCATATGAGTGGTATATAAATCTGTTTATATGGTATCATTTTTGACGTTGACAGACACTATTGATTGAGCCATTAGTCTTGCATACCACCTGCTGGAACACAAAGAGAACTCCGCATTTTGCTTGCACGGTTTATTCGCGTGTTCCTTGTGAGTCCGATAACTTATTCTTGTAAATAACCGAAACAGCATTAACCTATTGGCCTTTGTAATGGAGACGCACAGTATTTTCTGTGATGTACGGGCTCAGTTTTAAAATACAGTCGAACTCGGTTATAACGGCATGAAAGGGACTGGGTATATTGTGTCGTTATAATAAATGTTGTTATAAGCGAGAAATATAATGTTATGGTTAACAGTGAGGAAGTAACTGGTACCACAGAATATCTGACGCTATAGACGGGGTGTCGCATAAACCGATGTCCTTATAACGGGGTTAAACTGTGCTTGTTACATGGCGCGCGTGTTTCAAAGGATTAATTTCATTAAATGTAGGTACATTCGGGTCTTACATAGGCCTCATTGTTCGATGATGTCGCAAGTAATGTTTTATTATCATCTGAGTGAGGATTTGACGCTTCTGATGTGCATTGGAAAGGTGCCCTGTTCGAATCCCTCGCGGGACACAGCCTGTTCCGTTCAGGCAGACGTCAGAATAGAACCCTAATGTAGTCCTTGGCCGATTTCTTCCGCGACCATTCGAATCATTCATTCGACGCTGTGTAGGCTGAGTTGCTGACATCGTTGTTAAAGTGTAGGAACATTATTTTATCTTGCAACTGGCTGTCGGGGTCCACGCATTTTTAGTTCAGTGTTTTGCAGTTGATATTAGATATTTACTCCTTGTATTTAAAGAATATGATGGAAGTATTTTCTTTCGCATGTATCAGACACGTTCTTCATTGCGTGTCGAAGTTTTTTATAAGCGAGCCGAAGGGAAGTGACAGGCAACAGTTGGCTGATGAAATGTCTGCATGAATGAAGTTCATACATGATGTCACTCAAATCCGGCGCAGACTTCGAGAGTTGAAAGATACAGCAGATGTGTTGGAGCAGACTTTCAGCTGGACGGAAATACTGATTGAGTGTCTTAGAACCATACAGACGGAAAGAATCAGGGATGTTTGTGTTTAAGAGACTCGTGATTAAAAATGTGCAGCCGTATAAGATGTGTACAAATCCCAAATACGAAGGTCAGCCAGAAAATAAGTTTACAGTGCATGTATTTTGGATGATTTATTTTCATTTATGATAAGAGTAGGTAAACATATTAGGTCGAGCTTTTCTGCTGTGCTGATAGAAGCCCTTGTTTCCTGTTGTCAGCCATCGTGTCAGGACTGTATCCACCTAGCGATCTTCTTTAAATTGTGGCCACCGAGATTTATCTTCGTCCCTAGAAACAAATGATAATCGCTCGGTGACAGATTCCGCTGATATGGTAACAATCAGTGTAGGTTCTTTTGTTACGAAATTATAGGCCATGTGAACTTACTTTTTCACCAACTGTCATACATTCATGGAAGTGTTAGAAAGTGTGACACGTTTTATGATGGCTTGAACGACATTCATGAAAGTGGAATGTTCTCAGTTTATCGTTATGCCATGGAAATTGGTAAGGAAACCTGGGGTTGTTTGGAATTACGTGACAGACTTTGAAGCAGTGAAATGTGGTGCATTTTATTTCGTTTAGGGACGCTGTGGGTGGTATTCTTTTCGAATCTCTGGAGGCTAATATTCCATCTGATGATCTTGCGTCCACGAGTACTGGATGGTACGCTGAACTGCATTAACCCTTTAAAGACGAAGCGTATCTGTTTTATAGAAGGACTAAGGGCGTACCGCGCTGTAAACACTCTCCACTTCGGTTGTAAAAACCAGTCTGTTAATGTTTTATAAGGCAAAAGTTGCTGTTTGTTCTGAGACCCGTACAAAACACATAAACGCAATGTGAGCACCACGTAGAATTTTTTAATGTTAAACCTGGCGGTACGTAAAGTTACCGCTAGGCTTTAAAAGGTTAACGTCAGTACTCATTTGGCATTTCCATGTTCGAGGCCCACAGTTTTGCTTTTCGTTCCACCTGTTGGAAAGTACGTAAGTTTTTTTTGGGGGGGGGGGGGAGGGGTTTAACTTTTCAGATGAAACTGTCGTTTCTCCCTCATTTATTCATTACAGACACACTTAATAAACAGCAACAACTTGTAAGGGTCGATTGACATTATACGACACCACACCACACCACACCACACCACACCACACGATGCGACAAAATATTCTTTTATGGTTTTCACATATTCGAATTCACACTTCCGTCACCGACAGCTAACGAGAGAAACAGTGTCGTTGGGATTGAGAGAAGAGAATATTTTGCCTGTCTGTGCCTGTCACTGCATGTCTTGTCTGTCAACTGACGGTAGATATGAATGCACGCTGGTTTTGGCGTGTCGTGCGGTGCCGTGTAATGTGAATCAACCCGAAATGCGTATTTTTTGCTCGACACTTGAACGTTTCTCAGCGTTGTGAACGCATAATGTCTGTAGCGAATGACTACAGTTTTTTGGGGTCTGACGCCGTGCAGTCTGGCCGATAATTAGTTAGACAGCAGTAATATTCGTAGTTACTGCCGTGGAAACAAATCTCACGGTATGTACGTTTGATAGGACGTCGTTAAACAATCCAAGAAACAAAATGTAGATGTTGATGGTGACTGAAAGAAAACAGGTGCTTAATTTTGAGGTCCTCATGGTAGTGATTTTGAAGCCTGCTGTTTGTTGCGATGTTGAGCCATGTAGTGTGGTTGAAACTACCAGCCTTTCGGAGGAACCTGCTACCTCAGTCTCCAGGTTATAAAATTAGGACATCAGGTTTTCTGCGAAACGTCGGAAGCTGTTTACCGCTCTGCGTGGCGTTACACCGCGCGCGAGAAATCTGCCAAAGTCGACATCGCCAACTTCTGCAGTTGTGTTTTCGAAACACGTAATCGGTCCCAAAGCGATCAGCTATAGTTGAGGAGTGTAGACGAATTTGTTTGTGGTGCAAGGAGTTTGTGTAGGTCATAAGAAACCGGCTTCGTATCTCTCCTGAAGGTATCGAGCTGTGCCAGTGGAAGGGTTGCCGCAGAGAGGGAGTTGGGGGTTTACGGCGCGCGCAGTCCGTTAAAGGTCGAAGGGCTGTGTCATCGCCGTTGTGCATCCTGTAGGTGCATGGGGCCTACAGTGGTGACAGGAACTGCACACAGCATGTGGCCGTCAAAAGGGGGGTGCGTTCGCAAGACCTTGGCGCATTTCCATATCTCTTGTTTAGCGCTGTCTGAATTGCGTTTATGGGTTTGTTAAATTGTCAGGTAACAAGGATATAGTGAGTATTGATGTGTTTGTTTATTCGCTGAAATTTGGGACACAGTTTTCGTGTTCATCACATTAAACAAGAGTTGAAATATGTAGTTGTCCGTCATCACTCGGCCTGTGTCAGTGTAAAGGTGTGGTTATGAATCCACCAAAACGTGTGCCTACATGTATTGCGCGTGTGATTCACTGACATATTGATGTTTCTCGCTGACGCGGGATCCTGCATTCAGTTTATATGCGCTAATAATATGGAATGAGTGACTCCACCGAGCGTTCAAGTGTTGCGGTGGGTCACGTGATATACGTTTGTTGGACTCTGGATGTGGACTTCGCGTGTCGTGTTAAGGCTCCAAGAGCCAATAATGTAACCGTTAATAAAGAGAAGCGTCGTTAATTCGGGGTGAGTGTAGCGTCTAAATCGATAAGAGTGTGGTCGGACACAAATGATCCACGGAATGAGCTGTATTCGACCGCGTCGCACTAAAATCTTTTGAGTGGGTCAATAACTAGCAATGCCACACCAGCCTACTCCATCGTCCTCAGCGCCAGCACCGCCCTCTTCATCTCAAAATGGAGTCGGCGGTGGTGCGAGAAGAAAGAAATGTGACCCGCATCCTGAGGAATCAGGGACTTCCTCTTCATCGCCGGGACCGAGTTCCCCGACAACCCTTGTCAAATCTTGCTGTCGTGGACGCGGCGAGAGGTCAAGGTTAGGTCAACATTATCTTGTCACCCCAAGACAACGTGGACGCGGCACGCAACGAAAACACATCTCCATCCTTAATTTAACAGTGACAAAGTCCGTCTTTCAAGGAATTTTGTTGATACGCACAAATGTATCTGCATGACGTCAGTGTACTTTCGCCATCTCTTTTTGTAGTGGCGTTTATTGATCTCTCTTGGTGCTGAAGTACTTAATATACAGGATGCTGTGACGAAGGCATCCCATAAAGCAAATGGGATGTCTAATCTATGATCGTTTAAAGCATAGTTTTAGTTTCTCAGACTGTTGATTGAAACATTGAAGGGTACTAGAATGGTGACTTTTCTCCCTGTGGAAGGGTAAATTTTGCAGCAAGAACGACTTGCCTGCAGTAACAGACGTTTAACTTGAATGCAGGATGTTTGTCACCTGACAACTTGTGAGGGTAAATGAATGAACCAACTGAATTTTTGAACTTAGAAAATCACGTTACCCGGTTAGAAAATTAGTGTAGAATCACAGTTATGCCGAAAGTCTGATTCCTTTTACATAATTCTGTAGAATAAAGAAATAGTCATAAAAGTTTTCCTTGGTTATGCTTGAGCTGATAGAATGCAGAACTTGTCTAGCATGCTTCTGCAGACAAAACAGTAGAAAATTAAAAAGTTAATAGTCATTGCTTTGATATGTAATAATTCCACATGCGGTTGTTCTTGCCTCCAAATCCCAACAAAAATACTTGCAATGCTGAATTCATTGTTGCTTCATGTATATTTTGACCACATTCTATTGGTTTATCATTGTTTCTGTGACTAACATGAATTGGAACATGACAGGAAAGGATAGCAAGTAAGATACTGTGTTTAGAGAAGACATATTGGATTATAAATGTAGTTATCATATTTTGCAAGATGTGAGGTTCTCACAGCAGTGTTAATGAATACCCAAGTGCTTTGTGATATGACACCCTGTCATTCAGTAAATTAGTTACTGATATTTCTGGGGTCCCTATTATCAGCCTGTGTCCTCATGGCTAACTGGTACAAGACAAGAAGCAGCTAACCTCTCCTTTTAGACTGATCAGGTCCCAGAAGCTAGAGCAAGTTCTTCCAGTGTGTCGGTAACCATTTGTCAACATACACAGCATGATATCTGGGAAGACATGGATCTTTTATTAAATTCGGTTTTTCTTGGCTGCTAGGTGCCATACACACTGGGCCTTGTCTTGTCATGTTGGTAAATATTCACTGGACTGGAAGATGTTATGTGTTGAGGTTACAGATTCCTATCATGGTGGCTTTGTGCATGCAGGAGGTGCATTATTGTGAACATATTCCATCTTAAGAGGAGGTTGGGTATTATTTTTAGGTTAAGGATTTTACGAAAAGTGCCTGCAGTAACATGAAAAAAGTGTTCCTTTACAATATGTAGTTACTTCATAAAAGAGTGTGGGTTTGAAGGATTGATACTCGTATCAGTAGCATAATTGGCGTAGTAAAATTAATTCTGAGGACATGACATTGTGTCACGGAGTAATCAGATGCCAACGTTCTGAGGCAACATGGTGTCCTAATCTTCAACAGTCGAAATGTCAAAGAATAATTCACACCCCTGAATATGAGGAAGGGCACTGTGTTGCCTTAAAACTTCAGGATCCCATTGATGCAGCACCATATCCCAGAAGGCCGGAATCCACATCTACACCACTGTCAAAACTCAAAAAGTTGCAAAATTAATTTTTTCTTGGCTTTTTCAAGTGTCCAATGTAGTGCCATGTAGTAACCATACTGCATAAGGTGTTGTACTGCGTAACAGTTTCAGAAGTGCAGTTGATACTCTGTGATACATGGACGCTTTAGGTACTCTTCCACTTGGAACCTCAGGTTTATATTTCCTTTGACTGCAGGAAGCAGTGATATTGAACTGTTTTTACTCTGTGTTGCAGGTTGGTCAGTGGGCGGCCAGCCACAAAAGTACTGAGGTCACGACCTGGCAGTACTCCTGATTCTCCTCGCTCCCTGGACCCAAAAGCACATGTTACAGGGAGTCCATTGAGACCACCGAGGCAGGTGCGTGTTTGTGTGGCAGACATTCAAACAGTATATGGCGCATCTGTTGTCATATGTTCCTGATGACCTTTATCACATTCTTATGCGACTATAAATTTGTCTCACTACATCTGCAGATGAGCCAGTGTGTGAGGCAGATGTGAAAAGCTACAGTTGAACATACCTTGAAATTTTGATGTTCTAGCAAAATATCTTCATTGTTTAAACTTTGTCAGAGTCTGGTTTGGGAGTCGTTTGCTGACTACAGGAATAACTGCTATACCCCACATGACACCTGAGAATGTACACCATGCTACCATTCAATTCAGAATAAGTTTTCTTATGTTGTACTGCTTGACGTTGAATGTTGAAAATTATAATTTTGTCTGTTGATTTATGTCTCTAGGTATACAGTGATCTTGTATGGTAAAATACGTGTAGATACAATTGCTTTTTTCTGTATTGTTTGATACGCATAATTCATAATTTTCTGCCATTTATTATTCACCATCAATAGCTGATAATGAGTTGTTAAATAAAGTAGGAAATTATTGTTGCTACATACATCTGCTTCCTGTTGGTGCAGGTGCTTAGCTGTTAGCTGATGATTTCATAGGAGGTCCAAATTATGTTACATTTTCATGCCTATAGTGTCAGTGAATCAGTTGGCTTCCAGAATTTTGAATTGTGAGTGTTTTGATACCCACACAGGCAACACCAGGCTCAGAGGCCGAAGACACCAGCCTGAGGTTAGATCGAGGCACCTATCAGTATATGTACCAGGACATAGTGAGCATCAAGACAATGCTTCTGAAGCTGAAGAGGGTCTTACAGGAGGTATGTCAGTGTAAGCGTGTAGCACTGTGCAGGTTTCAATGGACCATTGCTTACATAAACAGAAACAAGCAGATGGCATAAACTCATTATGAAAGGTGGGTGTGCCAAATTTTGTTGGTCTGACAGTAAGGTGCTGTCCTGCCATGCCAAAAAACTGTGGTGCATAACCCAGTAGGGTCAATTTACCCTAAAATTTTTCTACTTGCCTGCCTTGAACCTGTTCTTTGTGATTGTGGTGAGTGTCAGACTTCCACATTAATTCAGAACACAAATAAAATGGTATGCTAGGCCCACTCTGCAGCAGTCATTGTCATGTATACCCCATTACATTTGGGTATAGGGTAATTAATCTAAATTAATGTGAATTGAAGTCTAATACTGCTTCGATAGCAGACATAGGGAGATGATGTCCTAGTGCCATAGAGGAGGAAGTAAACACTGATCATTTTCACAACACAAAGCACTGCCCAAGATGCTACTTCCATACTTATATAATTGCTGAAATTGATGTGAGTTCAGAATAAGATAAATATGCATTATATGTGTTTTGCAATTATTCGTGCTTTCTCTTGCTTCCATTAATCCAGGTAATGAAGCATGTATGTACTATACAAGGTTGATGACAAATAACACGTGCTTGTTTGATGTTTAGTACAGTTGTCCAAGGTGTTTTAAAGAAGTGGTTCCCATAGTGTGCTCCGCGACCAGTTCCCAGGGGATTTGTGGATACTTTTCTCTAATGGCTGCTTCCAAGTTTACTTATTTTTTAGATAAAGGAATAATGTTTTGTTAGAAATAATTGAGGAACTTCTTTAACCCTCTAAAGATGAAATGTATGTTTTATATCAGGACTGGGTGTGTACCGCACAGTAAATGCTCTCCACCTCAGTTTTAAAAACCAATCTGTTAATGTTGTATAAGGCAAAAGTTTCTGTTTGTTCTGAGATCCTCACAAAACACATAAATGCAATGTGAGAACCATGTAGAATTTTTGAATGTTAAACCTGGTGGTATGTAGATTTACTACTAGGCTTTAAAAAGTTAATTGGCAATGTGTTTATTTCATATGATCGTTAAAATATCTAATTATGAAACCTCCTGTACCCATGAAGCAAGTGACATTTTAATTAAGGTAAAATCAAGCAATGCATTGTTACATATTCTACTGGTATGTATTAGTATCTATCTAAAATCAGTTCTGAAATGTAAATTTTTAATGTTGGATACCTATCATCTGGACACTATATTTACATGAGCAAGGAAATGAGGATCCGTGGTTTTATTCTGAAGCCAAAAGGGGTCTGCGAGCAAAAAAGTTTGGGAAACGCTGATCTAAAGCATTTTGTGACTAACATTTGCTTGGGTGCCTATTTTGTGAACTGGATATTGTTTACTGCTACTTCTTCACCTTATTGTTGTCTATGTGTGTGGGATCAAGCTGTGTCAATCTGTTATGTGTCGCCAGCAGTGTTGAGTGTGTGTGCTGGCACAGCATGAATTTACTTTGGCTCACAAAGCATCTGCATGCTAGTGTCGGCATGTCATTTGCCTCCTTCTCCATTTAATATGTTCATGCCATATTGCCATTAATGTATAGGGACTGTGTTTTTATACCTTAAAGAAATGGTGTGAATGTGAACTGGATTCATCTGCCTCAGGACTGGGTCCAATGGTGGGCTGTTGTAAACACATAATAATTTTGGGGGGTTTTATGTAGAAATGGAGAGGAACTTTTTTTACAGGCTTAGCAACTGTTGGCCTTTCAAAAAGAGTTCTGCTCCATAGAGTTGTTGCATTTTGCAACTTTTCATCCATGAGGCATGCTGCCTGTTTGTTAAAACATTTGGATTATCACAAATCAGAATACCCTCTCCTGGGCTACTAATCATGGTAGCTACAACTTACTTGTGTGATCAACATGGCAGTGAACTTGCTGAGTACTTGTAAATAGGCATACGTACAAGTACGTACAGTATTTTGCAATACAGTGGATTGCTCAGGCGTGAACAAGTGTTAAGAAATGTCTGATGGTGGTAGACTGTTACAAACTTGACCAGGGTTTTTGACATTGTCCATCATTTATGTGTATTAAAAAGCAGAAGGATTTAGAGACTGAATCTGCTTCCATCTTCAGGTAAGGAGGTGACATTGTGCTGTAACACAGTGCAGTCCCTGTTTTTCCTCGCCACCTGAAGACAGACAGATTCAGGCTCTTAAACATTGTTTTTAACAAACCTGGATGATGGATAATGTCTAAAATGTTGGTCAAATTTATTAAAGGGTGTGTACAAGCAGATGATTTCTTTCTGGCCAGGAAAAGAAAGTAAAACAAAATCATTGCCAAACCGACTTCAAAAGAAATTGTTTAACGCTGCCAACAAGTGTTCTGCTGAAGCAGGACGTTGGAATGGTTGAGATCACTTGCTGGCAATTGTCATATTTTTTGGGATCACATGAAATAAAATTGTCTGCCATATGGGATCGTAATTATGTGTTAAATGTATCTTATTTGTTTGTTTTTTGTCATGTTGCCCTGTTGGGTGTTACATGATTGTTCTGGTGTGCTGGTGCCGTTTCCTCTGTCATGGCAGAATGAAGAGAACTGTTTGATGAGGGTAAGACACTAAACCAAAAGTTGTTGGTGAGGAAGAGTAGGGATGACTTTGTGTTGAGGTGGAGGGATTTAAAAATTTCAGATGTATTTTCTGTATCACATTTGTGAAACTGTTATTTGCACATGCCAGTAGTTAAAAGTAAATTAACAAACATGTTTTAGAGCTTGTTTTGGAACACTGACAAAAGTCCACATACTTGAACTGTTCTTCTGAACATTCAGCCTTGTATTTGTGTAGATTATTTTTCTTTCCTTTGTTGTCAGGCATAATATATCCAACCATTTATCGTACGACAGTAGAATTCCTTTAATCTGGCACGCTTAGGAATGGACAGGTGCCAGATTATCAAATACTCTGGATTATGAGACAGTTCCTATACTGACCTAAGTTCTTACAGGTAATTTTTTGTTACTGCCATCACAGAATGTGAACTTGTGAGTTATTTTCATTTAATTATAAAAACACTTAGAGGCCAAGTCACAAGTTTTCCTTGAGAACACATTGCTGTAAACCACTTAAACAACACCTTGTCCAATTGTGTTATTTTAGGCTCTTTCAATGTCTCTCACTTGAAAAGGTTCTTTGCACTTTTACTTGATGCCATAAAAGATCATAATTGGTCCTTCTTTTTCTTTATATAACAGACAGTTGGTGAGCACTGTTGTACATGTATGAAGACATACCCTCTCATTGGCTTTTACCACTTTCAGGCCTCACGATTAGTTAACATTTCTGAGGAATTGTTTAGAGTTATGTATTTTCTTTTGCTAGCAGTACCTTGTTGACACATCTTTGGGTGATCTGAAGCTGTTATAATAGCTTGCTAAGGGCAGTAAGGGCCAGAGAACCCAAAATAAATTTATGGAATCAACACACACATTGGAAGTTACAGATGGCAGAACTTCCAGTCTTGGGGCCACTTTCCTCAAGTGCCAGAGTGTCACAGGAGTGCTGGATAATCAGGCACCAGATTAAAGGAATTCTGCAGTTTGTGCACTATTCTTGTCTTTTCTCATACACGGAATAAGGGAAAAAGTGAACTGATATTCTTTATTTTTAATTTTAGTCATGATGTTCTTTGAATAAAATTAACTTTTAGTTTGTTAATCAAAGCCTCAGTATTTATAAAATGTTATAATTTTTTGTTAAATTTATGTCTTTCCTTCACACAAAATATTAACCCCATTCAAGGTGAAGTGTTTGTATTCTCTAATACTACATTACTAGCTGCAGTTTTTAATCTTTAGCATATTAGGTGTGAATCTGTTTTATTTCTGTTCATTGGGATTATATTGACTGAGGTGTTTCGTGATTTTCGTGAGTCTTTGTATGAAAATATGATATGATGGTTGAAATAAGTCACTGCAGCTTCCCTGCATGACATTTTCAGCTCCATGATTATTCTGTTTCTCATTTAAGCAGTATACAGTGTATTCAGGGGGAATCTGCCATACTTTTTTAGAATGTTCCTTAGGTGACACTACATCGATATAACAAAAGATGCCTGTGTCCAAAGTTGAACAGTTATGTAGATAATGGTGAGATAAATTTTGAAGAATGAGAACTGCTATACATTTATTGATTACCAAATACATATTAAAACAAGGAGGAGTTCATAGTTCTTGTAATGTTACACCTGTACTTAACTTCTGCTTAACATCTGGGTGACATAAATACATTAATAAACAAACAGAATGCACACTAGTTTCATAAAAGTTGTCCATAGGTTTCAAGTATTGTACGTGGTGCACTCACCCATTTGTGGCGTGGCTTGGTTGTCAGCTCAAGGGCGTGCTGTGTGTGGATAACACACCATGTTCAGCTGGTACAGTATGTGGAACTGCAAGACCACATTTTTCTAAAGTCATTGTCTCCTTGGCTGTTCAACTTCAGATATATGCATATTCTGTAATATCAATGTAAATTAACCTAAGGAATGTACTGCAGAACTATGGCAGATTCTTCCGGAAACACCCTGTATAAGCAGGACATTGACAGAAAATGGTTAAATAAGTGAAAACCAGAACATGCATTATATGTAGGCACAATATATACAGTGGTAGAGCACTATCCTTTCTTCCCTTTGCCTGTATGAACATGTCCATGAGGTATATTTCAACTGAAGAAGTGAGTATACAATCAACAGTACTTGCATGTCCTCAGTGGCTGCTCTGTCAGGATGTCCAGTGTTATGTTGAACTCTGAAAAGTCCTTATTGTGCCTTGAAATAACTGTGGACACTTCATTCTCAATCCTTCCATGTTGACTGTTCGTGATAGTTGGTATCATTCTGCATTATGTATGGGTAACATCTGCAGTACAAAAGGAATTGTGAAATAACATAAGAAGTGATCATTTATTTATTTATTTCAACGATGCTGCATGTTGCTTTACCTTTTGCTGCATTAGTTTTACAGTCAAGTTGCTAAATATTAGTATTTTGTATTGCATGGACATTTTATTGTGTCATTTTGGAATGGTATGGCAGAAAAATGATGATTCCTGGACTGGAAATGTTGTAGTTTTTATGTGTCCTTGTACTAACATCACTCAAATATTCACTTCCCTATTGCAACACAAGTTGGTTGCCTCTGTCATCTTCATGTATGAGCAAGTCATTGTATAAAATTTGTGTTAGTTTTTGTATATTCATATTTCTTAAGATTCTGTATATCAGGTTTACAGCTATTAATGCCAGCAGCAATGTACAAAACTGAATCGTTTGACCTTTGATGCAGATGCACGTAAAAACACCACCGGAAAGTCATTTTATATATTTAGGCAACAAAGGAATTTACTACATTTTTAAGACATGCTGCATAATTTCTTTTATTTTCCACAAAATGCCATTTATTTCATAATTTTATCTTTCTCTGTTCAAATAATATGTTTTTCATAAACCTGTGCTAAAATTTAAATGCCCACCCCAGTCATTTAAAGGTTAATATTAAGGACCGAATAATGTAGATCCTAGTGTTTCTGTCAGGCTGTGGTTTCTTATTTTATTCTTCCTGTATTCATAAACAATGTATATTTTGCAATTTCAGGCGGAAACTCTCAACCCATTCGACGGAACATTGAAGGTGAGTTTCACATCATTTCAGTGTCATGTTTATTTCTCATATTATGTCTGGAAGTGGAGCCTTATCTGCATGTGTTTGTCTCATTCATCCACACGCACTTTTGAACTAATTATCTAGTGTTAATAAAAATGAAAGAACTATATGATTGCCAGCTATCTAATTTCTCTACATGTAAATTTTGTGTCAACAAAAACTAACATGACAACCACACAAAGAAGTCTGGGGCCAATCACTTGTGAAATACTATTATTTTTATGGTAACAAATGGGAAAATATGTGGCATTTGGGAGTATAGTTGTTGTTAAAAGTAGGAAGTCCTAGGGTGAGGTATTTATAAATGGGTGTGCACGCACAGTGAAAAAGAGAGAGAGAGAGAGAGAGAGAGAGAGAGATAGACAGACAGACAGACAGACAGAGCATTTTGATCTCACAAACCCAATTTTTTCCTTAAAGAAATTAGACTGTGTTACTTGGAAAAATGCTAATGTAGAAGAGGAACATGCTTTAGGAGTCTCTCATGATATCCGTAAAAGGAATATGAATTGAATTAAACTTAAAAGTAAGGGCACAGTGCTCCAGATTAGCACCATACAGCTCCTGAACTGTCTTTTTAGCGCTAATGTATGTTGTATGATGTTTTTTTATTTTTTATTTTTTTTATTTGTTTATTTTTTTTATAATGCAGAATGGTCTCTTCTTCACCCTGGCAAGCAGTGAGATGGTGGGTGGTGGTGATGCAGAGTCAGGTGTTGGCCATTCTCCACAAGAGGAAGTGGCAGACCTCCAGCGACAGGTATGTCCATTTGCTCTGCATGATATTTCCAACATGAAGTTGTTCCAGTGTTACGCTCTTAATGGCAAGCCTAGCGCTGCAGACTGTGCGTGAATTGTTTGTGAAAATTTAGTAAAGCAAGGAAGACTTCTCTGCTCGAGATAAGGATTAAGAGCTGTTGAAAGTCATATACTCTGCATGGTTGTATAGTATGTCACTAACATGCAGGCTGAATGCAACAGGAAGCTGGCTTCTACATGACCTATGCTAGACTGTTGACATGCAAACTCTCATGTCTGTTGAAGAAGCTAAAAGAACTAATTGCCTCCTTGCTGTGTTGTAGGTTCACTGGCTACATGGCATTCCATAACATTGCATTTTATTAATAACTTGGACCACATGCTGAAGTCATTCTGTGACATTTTTTACATCTTCTAGGCATAATCTAAGTTCTTTATAAATGTTCATCATTTGTAATGAATAGGCTTGAAGCGTAAACACATTCTGTGTGTAGTATTTTGTTATAAATAGGCTTGCCAGAAATATCCTCCTGACTTTAGTGATAAAGTGGACAGGTGGTAGGCAGAACAAGAGGGAAGTTGTAACAGTATGTCTTTAGTTTTGACAACATGTGTCACAGCTGTGAAGCACTGCTATGTAGTGCCTCGGACCCTTGCCACAAACTTGATCATCACAATTACGGCTTCTGTGGTCAGTTGATTCTCTCCATGTTCCGTAGCATGACAGAATTTCAATCTGTAAAGTTAAAGACATAAGACAAAGTAGCAGATAAGGTCCCACTAAACAAACTCAGAATAAATCTTACAGGGTTACAGAATCGAAAGACTGTCAGTTATGTGGATGAGTAGGTCTCAAATGAAACTTAGAAGAGCTTGCAACATCCATAAGAAGTTAGAGAGACTAATGATGTAGATTTTGTATGATTCTTTTAGTGTGAGGTAACAAAATATGTTGAAAATATTTGAAAGCACAGTGCTCAGAGAAATGTTTGGAGAGAAGAGCAGGAAAATGGAGAGAGAGCACAATGTAACACCAAAGTGATACTTTGTTTCATACAACTGTGCTTAGTATTATAAGGTTGGTTAAATGAAAGAGGTTATTACGTGCCAGACATGTAGGAGAAATGGGGGGAAGTAAGAAATGCATGTATTATTCATTTTGGTCGACCTCTTTGAAAACTGGAGAGATGGGACATTAACCTTTTAAAGCCTAGCGGTAACTTTATATACGACCAGGTTTAACATTAAAAAATTCTACGTGGTGCCCACATTGCGTTTATGCGTTTTGTACGGATCTCAGAACAAACAGCAACTTTTGCCTTATAAAACATTAAGAGATTGGTCTTTATAACCGAAGTGGAGAGTGTTTATAGCGCGGTACGCACTGAGTCCTTATATAAAACAGATACGCTTCATCTTTAAAGGGTTAATATGAAACTGATCTAAAAGGAATAGGTTGTGAGGGTATAAACTAGATTGAAGTGGCTAAAGGTTGTATTCAGTGATGGGCTGTGGTATTAGCAACTTTGAATTGAGGTTCTTTTGTCAGAAGGTAAATGAGTTGGTTTTTTCACAGAGTTTGTGAGAATTAAACTTCAACCAGTTCTGTTTTATTTTTCACATATAAACATCATGCACAACGGTATGAGGAACATTAAAATTATTAATAATAGATGTCAAAACCATTCCGTCAATAAATATAGGAGTTTAAAATACAGTGAATGAAGTTGTGCTTTGCGGTTGTTTTATTTTTCCCATATAAACATCATGTACAACGGAATGATGAACATTAAAATTATCAGTTCTGTTTTGCTGTGATCCATCTACCACTCTCTCATATACATTACCAGGCCACATAATGTCAGCAGTGACACATTAATGTTAAATGTATTTACAGGTGGTGTTCCTGCAACAGCAGCTGGAGGAGAAGGAACGCACAATACAGCTTCTCCAGCTGCAGATGACAAAGTACACAAACTCGAACACCGCAACAAATGCAGCAGCCAGAGAGGCTTGCAACGCTGCTACCCAGACCGAGAGGGTATGTTTTGCATCAGAGTATGGTCTTCCCAGTTTATGAATCATACATTGTAGTGGGTTTGTTCTAACACTTCGGGGGAACGTGCTGCCTCCATCACCTGTCATGTAAACGTAACGACTTGTTTTTCACTTTTAGATTCACACAGAGGATTATTCTGTGAATGTACCAGTATGAGACAATAATTCCAGTAATATGTCAGATATTGTATGTTGTCTGAGATATATTTGACACACATAGCATTTTGGAGTTGTTTGTACTCCCATTGTCACTATATTGACAGTAATTTACTTCAAGATGAGTGGGGATACTGGGGATGAATGTATGACTGTTGAGCAGTAGATTAGTGCAATAAGCCATTGGCTGTGGTAGTTAGGTTTGTAGCATAATAGTTAGCATCTTAACTTTGTCGTAGAAAAGTACCATATTTGATCCCAACCATCACCTCTATTCTTGAAACAAAATGTGATGTAATACCAGTATGTGTTAGTTTAATGACAGTCATCTGCCAGAAGATGGGGGTAGTTAAGTTAATATTTATGTGTATCGCCCAAGTCTTTTAAAAGTAACGATGGAATGGTACACTGCACTTTCGTTGTATGAATAGCAGCTGTGTGAGAGTTTTCATCTGTAGTAATTTGTTTTGACACACATCCTACCTCTTGAATAAAATTTATACGAATTTATAAAAATACACATTAAGTTCGTAAGTTTCAGTGTGCAGCTTTTAAAACCCTTCCTGGCAGCTAGTTACATCTGATACAGGCCTACTTGCGAGAAAATACCGAAGTTAGATTTCCATTGCTCCACATGTTTTTAGGTAGGCTTATTATTTAGTAGTCCTTGTTTTATAAATATTTTACCATTTCTTGAAACATGTGAAATCTAAGTTATATTTGTGTTGCCTGTGGTTGGGTGAATTATGAAATTTAGTGCCTCCATTTGTGGAGCATTATGGTACTCTGTGGGAAGAAGAATAAGAACATGAAAATAAAACAGAAGGCATAACATGTCTGCTGATGTCCAGACATAATGTCCTGTTCACGTGATGAATTTGTTGCAGATTCGGCCAGTGTCTGCAGGACCTTCCCTCCTCCAGTCCCTTCCATCCGAAAACATGGGACCTCTTGTGAGGTAAGCAAGTCTGTGAATCTGCTGTGAAATGTAAGTGTAAAGTTTCTTTTGGTTGATATAGCCAGCGAAAGTAATTTTTAATTGACTGGTAGAAATTAGAGCAAAAATACATCAACTTTTGTTCCTTTTATTTAAGAGCAGGTCAGCAGTGGCACAGCATTTTAGTCCCATTGTGTGTCAGAGATTATTTGTGTTCTTTGTACTCATGCAGTGTTCATCCATTTTTCCTTATATTTAGTTTACTGAATATAATGGAATATCACTTTATATTCTTGAATGTAACCTATCATAGGTCTGTGAGCATGTCTAGGGTTTCTGGGATGAAAACTTAACAGAACTTGCAATTACAGTGGAACCCCTATGCTGAAGATTTGCCTGGCAAGCAACCTTTTTATATCTTAAATCACAAAAACTCTTAAATTGGGGTTGTGTCAAAATCAAACAGAAAATTACTACTGTGGTTACAAAAACATTACATTCACTCTAAATTTAAATGTATTGATGTTTTTTTCAATCCACTTCATATTAATATTTTTATATTCACTTTATGGGACATGACAGAATAAAAAGTTAGAAAATAAACTAAAATCGGGATTGCATTGTACAAGACATTCTGTGAGTCCATTCTCCTGTCGGTATGTGTATGGCAACCCATCATAATATAGCTTAGATTCATAATTTATGATCATCCAGTATCAGTGATGAGTTAGAATCATGACAGGAGCCATAATGGCTCGGGGTTTTTGACCAATCACATGCCAACTCTTTGAGAAGCAACAGTGGACTTCTGTGATAGTTAACAGTCAGTTCTGACACCATTGACATGAATGCGCATATTATGGCATTACAGTATAATTTCTTTCCATCTGGCACCCATGGGACTGGAGAGGTGCTGAAATATCAAATATTCAGGATTATCAGACAGTACCTGTTTCAACCGGAGTTCTTGCAGGTAATTTTTGGTTGATGCCCTAAGAGAATGTGCACTTGTCAGTTATTTTTATTTCATCATGAAAAGACTTAGTGTTTTCAAGGCTCAGTCGTGGGTTATCGTTTGGAACACATTGTTGTAAACCACTTATGCTACACCTTGTCCAATTGCACTAGTTTAGGTTCTTTTCAGTGTCTCTCATGTGAGATAGTCCTTCACACTCTAATTTGATGCCATAAACAATCACAATTGGTCCTTTCATTTTTTTATATAATGGATAGTTTACGATCATATGTTGTATGAAGCCGTAAACTCTCATCAGCCTCTGCCACTCTAAAGTCTGCTAATTATTTCAGTTTTCTGTGGAGTCATTAAAATTAACATGTTTCCGCGTGCAGCAGTACCTTGTTTACTCATCTTTTGATCTTTTGAAGCCATTATAATAGTGTAATGTGCTCGATAAGGTCCATATAGCCCAAGGTAAAGTCACAGAATGCACCAGAAGTTACGGATGTCTTGTAACTACCTCAAGTACCTAACTATCAGAAGTGCAAGATTGAAGGAACTATGTTGTATTGGCACAATCCTGACACCAAAATTTTTAACACAAAGCTTAAATTGAGGCTCCAAGATGGTGTAGGAACCAAATTTTCATGTTGGAAAAACCTAAAATCAGGAAAACATAAATCGAGAAAAAGTACCGTGAAACTCGCTTAAGAAAAACCTGGTCAAGAAAATTTCCCGCCTGAGAAGTCAGGATAAAAAAGCACCAAAATTCTCCCATTTCATTAAAATTACTGTTTTAAGAAATTTCCCGCTTAAGAAGTAGGATTTTCTTGGAATTTTCAAAATTTTCTTAACAGGTTTTCACTGTATATATTTTTGATGTGGTATTCTGTCTGGGGTGACAAAAACTGAACTGAAAAAGTGGTGAGATCTTTAATTGAGAAATCTTAAATCAGTATTATACTGTCATTACATAGGTTACAAATGACATGCTGCTTGTTGGTTCTTTTCTTTTTGTAAGACTGTAGTTCTTTTGTAGCTAAATTTTTGTCATAAAAAGCTTTTTTCTGTCATAAATATTTCAGGTTTCAAGCCTGTTGTCTTTTATGTAGTTCCGATCACCATTAACTCTGTATGTGGTGTGTGAAGTAATATTGAGATGATGTTGAATCAGTGTGCTTTGTCTGATAAGTCATTCTTATAGTCAGTGACTCTTATATTCTTGTTACTCTGAAGTTGTGTATGTGTTAGCAAGTATGTGACTCTTCCTCTCCCCATAGTTAGGAAACTGTTGTGTTGATTGATTTTATTTCAGGCCAACTTAGCCAAAGTAACTGTTACTTTTACATGTCTGTCTGGATGCTGCAGCTTCAGGATAGGGAAGGTAGAGTGTGTGTCCCAAGTGGACCTTGGTTTCGGTGTGATGATTTTGTTAGCTGTAAACCTGCTGTGTTGCTTACACTTGTTCCAGTTTTGCACCCTATGTGCAGTATAATATTACCTTGCCTTTTATTCCATCTGTTGCTGTAACATCACTTGACTTTGAACTATAATATTTTGTTGTAGTGTTGGGGTGTTACTTTAAATATTGTGCCTTGAGTGCTGAAATGCCATTTGTCAGCCTTGCATGGAGGGGTCGCCTTTGAAAGTATGTACAGAGAGCCTTTGTTCCATCACATAGGTTTTAATAACTGTTGCACGCTTCTGCTGTGAGAACCAGTGAGTGAAAAAAAGGCTTATTTCACAATGGATCAAATGTGGCGACTAAAAATTGCCACACGATCAGCATGTAATTTATAAATATTAGAAGGATGGCAGAACAGGTGATGTATCACCAGCACATCAGATGAGTAGACTGTGTGTTGAATTTCTGAAGAATTTTGGTTTGATTCGGGGCAGGGAAGAGATATCTCTTCTCCAAAATGTCCAGACTGGCTCTGGGGCTGGTCCATCGCCCCTGTTCAGTGGATATCATGGGCTCTTTCCCCAACGGTACAGCGGCCATGGTGTGAAGCTCACCACTCCCATCTAGTTCTGAGGTGAATGAGTGGTACTGTACCTCCACTCCCTCCAGACAAAACTGAATTCACTGCTCACTTTAACACAGCTAATGTATTTAATAAGAACAATTTTTTTACAAAATTTGGTATGGCTCACTACATGTTCTGTCCTTGTCAGATCATTTTAAAGATTTCCATGGGGTACTGTCTGTTACTGTTGTTGAGATTTTGAGTGTAACTTCATAACATTTTATTTCCTAAAAGCAGTCAAAAGAGTGTATGATACTGCGGTTTTGCTAAATGTTAACCTATTAAAAATTTTGTCAGTATATGCTAGTGTCACTAGCTGTGAAGCAGTATACACATTGTATAATATTATAATCATATTTATAAAAATAGTTCTAAAACTATGTTTATGTATTGTGATAATTTTAATGCATGTGCCCAAAAATTATATAAGACATACCACGTAGGGAAGATTAAACCTACGTAGTGTGAGTCATAAAAATAATATAACAATGTAAGAAATTTGTCGTACTGATTGTAACCAGTATGATAAATTTCTTATATTCTGTTTCACCGTATCGGGATCAGTATCTGACTGGAAATTAGTCAACTTACTGTTGCGGCCTAGGATACCTCGAAAAGTTTAGTGATTGGCCATGGGCTGCATGACTGGAGTTCAAGTCCTGGTGGGGTAAGAGATTTTTCTCCTCGCTGCTGTGCCCACTGGTTCTGGTGCCCACCCAGCCTCCTGTTTAGTGGATAGCAGGGGCTTTTCCTCAGGGGGGAGTCAGGGCATGAACTTGTCTACTCATCTCCATGTGGCATGGGAGTTAGGACTGTATGGAATTATACCTCCATGCCACCATACATCTTCATGACATGATACGCCATTAATCACAAGGACAGCTTTACCTATTTTCTTTTAACCTTTCAGCCTGGAAATTTTTCTAACCAACAGGAAGTTGTTACAGCCATGCTGAAATATTAATATAAGCTTCCATGTACTTAAAGGCATGTATGTCAAGATAAAAAGTACTTTTGTAAAATGTCAAATTATGTCAGTAAATAGTGGGAACAGATGGAACAAGAGGCATAGAATGTTGTGTGTTCTGTATTTTCATTATGGCATTTTTCAGCCTCCCTTTCTGTGGGAGAGGAATGTTATGACTTATTGACATGTTATGGCATGTTGTGTAAAATACCTTTTAAAGCCACAGGCAAAAGTGCTTTGCATGTTTATTTAGCATATGCAGAACTAAGAGCTAGGTTGTGCTTAATGCAGATTGCTGTAGTAACCTTCAGTTCTGATACTTCTAGGATAGTGCCAATATTATGTGCAAACTGTCAGATTGGTACCAGTCAGTGGGAATTGGTGTCTTTCATCTTGCCACCAGTACTGCTGTTATACAAGAAATTGCCTTGTGGGCATTGTGAGGGAAAAGTCTGTGTATTTCCATTTATGCTTTTTGTGAGAATGCAAACACATTAGTGTTTAAGTAAAAAAGAAAAAATAGTGGGGAGGGGTGGCACATTGATTGGTTCACTCGGTTTTCAGAATGCCATGTCATTTGCTGTTATCTTGGTTTATTAGGCCAAGGTGATTGTAAAATGTATGCAGTTGTATGCTGTTTTGATTTTATGTTGTGAATAAAACAAGAATAGCCATCTATATTGGCCAGGTCGTCATAGTGACTGTGCTTCAAGCAAATGTGAGAATATCAGCACCAACAAAGTTACATGAGGTTCTTACTGAAGATTTGAGTCTTACTGGATATGGTGCCATGTTGTCTGGTAAACAGTTATGGATGTTTTGTATCCCAGAATGCTTGAATCTTAATCAGCACCAATATGAGAACTTGAAATCTCACAAATTCATACTGCCTTGAACTTCTATGATGAAAACATGTTGAATTAGTTAATGTGTTTAGGACCACATTGGAATGGTATGTACATAGTAACAGTGGTGATGATAACAGCCATGTTGGGAAAACTTGAAGTCTTCTGGGATGTGTTACCATATTTACTGATACATACTGATGTGTTAGAGGAGTGTAGTGCCTTCACAACACTGGTAACTGTTTGTCAGTCGACACAGTATGATGTCCAAGAAGACTTTAGTCTTCACCAGTGTCACTATGAGAACTTCAAACCTTGCAACCGTGTTGGAAGGTCAGAAAGTGGATCACAGGCTCTCTCTGAGGAAATTTGGCAGCATGATTTTTGCCATCCAAATCCACTTCCCAAGACTTGCCAAAGACAGAATGATACAAAGAATCATGTAAGGTTTTAATGAAGGATGAATGAAGATGTAATGCTAGTTTTATGAAGTAATTGGATATCAAGATGAAATGTGCGTGGTTATAGATCAAGTATATGTACAAAGTTTGTTTAACTGTAGTATGAATGCATTTTGTGCATGTGTAATTTGATTCTTATCTAACTGTAAATTTTTTGTAATTTGAATGACCTGCGATAAATGTCTTGTTCTGTTACGCTGCCTTGATCAGACTTTTGGTGTAAGTATTTGATTAAGATCATCAGATCCAAGCATTCAGAACTGAGTTTTGTTGTGGTCAAGTTATTACTTGTATAGACATGTGTGCTGGGTGTAGTTGGTATGTGTGTCTTCCTTTGTAAACATTTTTTCGTCAATATTTTATTTCAATATGTTTACAGAAAGTATTACATCTGCTGTTAAATTAGCATGTTTTTATTCTGACTTTCATGAAGGCTATTATGCCTAGAGAAGAGACTACTTGGAGGTCCAGTAACTGATAGGAGGATAAAATGAGAATGGATCGTAAAGAAATAGCATGTGAAATTGTGGACAGGAATCATATGGACTATATTAAGTCTCAGTAGTGGGTAGGAGGGGCTTCTGTGAATGTGTTAATGAACCTTCAGCTTCCATAAAACACACAGGGACGTCCTTGATCGACTGAGTTAACTGTCAGCTTCTCTGTGATCCTGCACCATGCAGCTTGATAACAACAACAATGAATGAATCATTTCAACTTGACATGTGACATTTGTATAATGACATTAGTGTGTATGGTAAGATGTCCCTCTGCATGCCATGAAGGCATATTGGGGAGTGGAGGTATAACTCCACCATTCTTAACCTTAGCACAGTATAGAGGCAAGTGGTTTGCCTCATATGCCATGGGGAGGGGAGCAAGGCCCCATTGCCCATTGAATAGGAGACTTGGTGGGTCCCAGACCTCATCTGGACGATTTGGAGATGATAAGTCTCTTGTCCCTCCTGGGCTTTGAACCTCACATCATCCAGCCTATAGCCTAGTCACTATACTCTAAAATCCAAGTGCTTCTGATGCTGGTTGACTTTTTCTGTAACTTTTATGCTGTTGTTAGACGTGAACAGTATTAATAGTGACTCTTCTTGTGTAGTTTGACTGACATGTGGGACCAGAGAAGACGGGCATCACAGGGGCAGCTGGGAGTTGTACAACAGCCAGTAATGCCAGCTGCAACTCTTCCTGGGAAACGGGTTTGGAAACAGCGAACTAGCCAGCCAGGCTCAGAACTTGTTGCTGCAGTGGCATGTAGGCCTGACCAAACAGGCATTCCTACTAGGAAGTACAGTGCTGTCAATACATCCTCGACACTTCCAAGAAGGAGCCACATAGGAAGTAATAGCATAGTGACAAAAACCTGACAAAATTGGTAGATTTTCATGTTGTATGTTGTGATATATTTGGATATTAATGGTGACACAGTTGCCTGCTGTAGAATATGAAATATCCTTCTACAAATATCTCCTCAGCCCCTTTCCCACATATTCACATCTGAAATTGAAGTGTATTTCATTTTAAGATGTGTAGCTAACATATATTCCTACATGGCTAAATCACGTTATGAATCTGCCTGTGAAATTCCTTTTACTTTGACACATTCCATTTTAAATTTTTACTTTCTTAGTTGAATTATTGTTTTCAGGAATTGAATTGTTAATTAATGGAAGATGAGTTTTTTAATAATGTATATTTTAAATCTTCAAGGTCATTCCAATTATTCAGTATTGTAATAAGTTTATAGTTCAAGGTGTCACAGTCCTTCAGTGTAGGCTGTTAACGTTTGTATGAAAGTCATGAACCCTATATGTAAACCTGCCATATTTCAGTACTTAATCTTAAGCACTACAGTGAAGGTCTGGTAGAACTTTATTGAAAGCCAGTTACACTACTCAATAACTGGAATGAACTTTTGGGTCTTTTAACACTTAGCTCCCACCAAGCCAGCTGGTTGCTGAACTTCCAGCACAGCTTTATTTACACTGCTTGCAAGAAGGCACTCTGAAACATTCAAAAAGCAAAGAAGTGTCTTTTCATGTCCAGAGAAAAGGATTTCAAAAGGGTGTTACAAACACCGTGTTGTGGCTACATGAGACACTGCATGGTCAAACCACATCCTGAAATTGCTCTCTTCATTTTTCTTGCATTGCATTTTTAACCAACCATGGTAAGATACAGTAACTTGAACGCAACAACCTTATCTGGCCAAAAGAATAGTTCATGAAATGTTAATTTCTCATCATGTCTGTCCAAAATGAACTCTGCCTGCAAGGCTGAAAAGTTGTAGAACAAATTTATATTAATTAAAAGTAGACTGTTTGTAGTTTAAAATAAACATTATATATATATTTTGCAGTAAGTTATTAACAAAATATAGGGTTTTTTTCCCTTCTTGACTGATAAGGGGTCATCCAATGCTCTGCCCGATGCTCTTCCAGCGTTGTGGGGTACACCACATGTCAGGGAGGTTTCACAGTTGATGGCAGGAGCTAGACAAACAATTGCAGTGATAATAACCTTTGGAAAGTCTAATAAGAACTCACTAGAGCATCGGGCTAGCACTTATTGGTCAAGCAGGAAAGGAAACACCCTTTGCTTGCAGTCAGTCATATGTGTGTGGATAGTGTGATTGTTATTGACCAAATTAATCACAGGCAGCTGACATACATTACTTGTGGTTGCTTTGTGTGTACATATTGTTCTTTGTGTAGAAATGACAACAAGCAATATAGGAAACTTATATGTATATACACAGTATTTTGTAGTGTGGAGAAGACAGGCGAAAATTGGTGCCTAGTGATATTTTGTGTTGGTTGCTGGTGGAAAATGTTATGTGGTGACTGGATCTCAGGTGTAGGTTACAGTGTATCAGTTGCCAGCGTGTAAAGAGGCTTAGATAATTACAGTGGAGTGAGATTTTTCAATCAAGGCATAGTACTGTTTTCACACACATGGTTGTCGCCCTTATACAGTGGCTGTTCGCCAGTGTCTTGATAAGGAATCAGCGTGCTGTGCATTCATAAACAGAACTTACATCATAGTTTTGTTAAATTTCTTGTTACTTGGCATCTGTTATTTTTAATGGGCATGCTTTGTGTAGTATGTTATATTCTCAACTTATTGTTTCAGGAAACTATCAGCAGTGCTATTTTTTTTATTTTTGGTATAAATGAGGAATTTTTTACAATTTTTAAAATGATATTTCTTGATAGATGCGATAAAAATAGATCAAAACAACGTTACTGACAGGAGTTGGTTTTTGGTTGGAGAAAACAGGAAGAACAATCAAAAACACTGCATCTTGACAAATACTTCTTAAGTCTTAAAGAACTGGCTTGAATTGTTTCATCCACATAGCTCAAGTATTTTTGTGATTATGATGTTGTGTGTTGATTTGTCACAAAAAGTTAACAACCTGGAGTGTGTGTTAATACCTTATAACCAGTTGAACATTCAAAATAACGTCATAGGAGGCAGCAGTCTGCTCAGAATAATGTAATTTTTATTAACCTAGTGGCAAAGTGGTTATTTACTGTTGTAGATAGTGATGCCAGGCAAAACAACTATGTGGAACTGAAAGCATCAAAATTGCAGTTTGTTGGCTTTTGTCATGCAAATGCAGTATAAATTAGTTTTGCTAATACAATGTTTCTTGCAGAGGTGAAGCACATGTCCACAGTAGTTGCATACATAGTCTGTCATACATGTTTAGGACTGCTTGGTTTCTGGGCTTTGTCAATTATCTAGTCTTCCTTGTGGGGGGGAGTGTCTTCATGAAGTAGACCTGTTTCTGTCTGCAAGTTAAAAAAGAAGGTGGGTCTTAATTTGGAGACATTACAAACTGCTGTTCTTAAACTCCATATGTTCAGAGCAGCATGTATAATGGGCCCAAATGGAGCGCACTTAATTCTAACAGGCTCACCTGTGCAGGTGCCTCCCTAATTTTGTGTCTTTTGCAATAATAAACAATGAATAAAGTCCAAAATTGAAGTACTTCTGAATTAAGTATACCATTGGCAGAATCTCATATGGTTCTGTCATAAGAGATTTTGCCAACTGTGTGATATTTCAAAGCCCAAACATCTAATCATCTGACATTTTGAATGTTCTGGTGTGTTAGTATCTTGTGTTTGTAAGTAGTAGTAGTACCCAATTTTTTAGGAATGTAATTATCTCAAGAACATGGTGTCAGCATCATAATTTGAACACTGATTAAAAACAAAATCTGTTTTCTTGTATGAAGTATGATCAGCTTCACTAGAATGAAACCTAAGACATATAAAATTAACAAAATTCAGCAGATTCTGAAATCCTTCACACAGTTGTCTCTTCTGAATTTTGAGACTCAAAATTGCCTAAATCCTGGTGATTATTCCTGTATATATGGTATTCAATTGCAAATGTTGAGCACATGTATGTAAAGATACCTACCATACAAAATGTTATATATTTGAAGAGCGGCGGCTAATTGCAGAAAATTTGTATTATCCCCACAAGTATTTAATGTCAAACATTTTGATCTTACGCAGGTGTCTGTAGTGCTCAGGTTGAAGATTTTACCTTTACAAGAACTGCTGTATGACAGCTTGTGACATCTGTTGGCATTTTACCAGAACTGCATAGTCAAGAAATATTTGAAGGTGTTTGAAGTTCTTGAGGAGTTTACACACACACACACAAGGGGCCATCAGAAAGTAATCCATCTTGTTTTTTACTTCGTGCTATTTACAAGTTTGACTGTGAAAAGTTCACAGAACTTGGCTACGGTATTGTTCATGGCATAGTTGTTTTTAAAGATGGTATCCATCTTTGTCACCGTATTCTTCCACTTTTGAAGAAGAGCAGTATTCCCTTCTGGCAGAAGTTTCTGCCACTCCTCTGCAGCCACTTATGCATGGCATTCTGCAGTACCTGATAATTGATATAATTGTATCCACGCAGGCTTTTCTTCAAAGGACCATGCAGGCGATAATCTGATAGTGCGAGGTGAGGACTGTAGGATGGATAGGACAGCACTGCCTGTCCAAAATTTTGGATGACATTTGTGGTGCATACACTTGTGTATGGCCTAGCTTTGTCATGGGGGAGCAACAATTTGGACATTTTTTTGGGATGAACTTGACAAAGACAAGCATTTGGACTTTTATTATTTCATGTAGTGTTTGGAGCTCATGTCCCTTTAGGAAAGGAGTTCACCAGTGCAACCACACAATGGTTTGTCATAAAGTATTGCTGATCTTGTTTCAGCTTCTTTAATCCATCTTACCTACCATTGAACAGTATTTACTTTTACAGTAGCTTCCCCATACACTTTGAGCAAACATTTGTGAATGAAAGTCTGGTTCTTACCTTCAGGGACCAAAAACTCTATCACTGTTCGTTGTTTCAACTACATGTGAACCTCTGCCATCGTAGAATCAACTGTGGTGTTGCCATCTGTCAAGTGAAACAGTTGTGATTAACAGAATGTGATCAAGAATATTCAAGGGCTTCACTGATGTAGTGGTTGCTCCCATTAAAAAAAATATAAAAACATAAAGGAGATGAAGAGGGGGCATTACTCTCTGACTGCCCCCTGCATATCGGTGTGCTTGTATGCACATGCATGTGCGTGTATGTATGTATGTAAATACAGTACTGTTCTGGGATTGAATGAACTTTGATCATTTTAATGTTCTATGCAATTTGTACATGCTGACTGCAGGACCTGAAATAACATGTAGTTGAGATCCAATCAGCATGTAATAACATTTTCCAGCACCCTGACTGCTAGGAAACATCACTAGGCACCAATGTTTTGTGACTTATCCACACTGCAAAATACTGTGCATATATAAGTAAGTGTCCTATACTGCTTGTTTCACATGTCTGTACAACTAACTGTGTATACACAGACAGATCACATGAGTTGTATCTCACATGCCTGTGATTAATTTTGTAATAAATTACAATCAGTGCAACATGTTTATACCCATATGCACATGCAAATCTTTTGTTAATAATGTGTCTGTGTATATATAAAGTACATGTTTATTTATTTTATTTTAATTACCCCTGAAAAAGTAAAACCTGAAGTGGTAGCTAAGAAAAAAAAAGTAGCAAATGGTAGTGACACAGAGATTAAAACTGTAGAAGAAGGACCTCAGTGTCTTTGAACTTGGTGAAATTCAAAATAACATTAGTGGTTTGTTTGTGTGTGCATGTGTCCACATGATATATGATCTTTCAGAAGGTAATAAACCACTGCAGCCTCGAATGGGGCGAGAGAGATTTATCAGTATTAATGAATAGTTTGTTACAAGGTTTTTAATATAATTTGCAAATGTAGGAGACAGTGCTTTGTACAGTGTGATTACAAATGATGTGAGCGATCACAAACACTTTTTTGTAAGAAAGTCATAGCCATACAGAAAGTCCATTTTCAATACCTATTTATATTCAGTATATGCTCCACTGTTGCCTTGCCCACATCAAGGCAGTAGTCAACTTTGTGCTCAACATTTTTCATCAGAGGCTATTCAGTTCCAGCAGTTGCTGTTAATGTCTGATCCTTCATTTTGTTCATTGGTAGAATTTGAATGTCATCTTTTACAAAACCCTGTTTGAAAAATCAAGGGGGATCAGACCTGGAGATGGTGGAGACTAGGATGTGGATGTCCCTTGGCTGAACCATTGCTCAGGCAACTCCTTAGTCAAGAATGTTGTCATCACACTGTGTATGTGTGGTGGCACTTTGTTATGTTCTTCCAATGCCAACAACCTTGAACAACCTGAAAGATTGAATATGAACAGCAGCTTCAAAACAGAACAGCTTTAATGCCAATGTTTGACGTAAAAGTCAAACGTCAGTTGATGTGTGCAGATCACCAACTGGAGCACATACTGAACTACAGAAGAGTATGAAGAAAACTTCTGAGTTTCTCTTTACAACGGTGTTTGCTTAATTTTTGTCTGGGTGTTACTTTCTTACCAATAAATATTTGTAATTGCTCACATCATTTATAATCGCTCTATGTACTTTGCATTTGAGGTCAGATATTTCCATTTTTATGAGGTGTGACCAATTGTATCATTAAATATAAAAATAATTATTTGTTTGCTTTTAACTTTTTCCACTTGCGTGCTTATCACTGATTAAAATTTGAGTGTTGAAATACAGTATTACAGTCAAACTCGGTTAGAACATTATGAACGGGACGGAATGACTTGTGTCACTGTAAGCAAGGTGTATGGTAAACGTGAAGGGAAGGTATTTTAAGACAAAATACAGGCCTGTAGGCATATTACTTGAATGTTTTTGCTATGCTCCATTTTAAAATTAAATTACAGCTTAAATTTAGAAAGGATAAAAATTGCTCTTATATAATTGTAAATTTCCATGCAGGCTTAGGAAGAACAAAAATTATCATCAGTAGAGGACTGGTCATTGGTACATTTTCACTTCTGAGTTGTTACAAGCAGCTAAGCAGTGCCTCATTGACGTCACCCTATTCAGGTGTTGCAAATTGTTTTATCTCGATCCATTCCATTCAAGCGCACTAATAATTTTGGCCCTCTTTTACAAATCATTTTCACCTCAGAATTTACAAGAGCAAATTCCCGACAAACGTCAGCTTTCTTTTTGTTCCATTTTATGTTTCTTGTATCACTCTAAATTTTACATCGACGCTCGAAACCTTCGTTGTGTTCGTCATTGTAGCGATGTTATCGCTGTACCAGTATTCTGCTAACAGCAGGAGTAGAAAAGTGGAGGGTAACTTAATGCACAAAGTGAATTACCATTGGGATCTTTGTTCTTGTGGGATGTCATGCAACATAGATTGGTAGTTACTGACCTTGTGGGACAAACTATCGGTCCCACCTTCAAGGGTCAAGCAGTGCAAGAAATGTCGGTCTACGCTGTGTAACATCCCAGAAAAGCGAAGATCACATTTACAATGTGGCAGAAGCCTGAAATCATGAATTACCATTACTATTGTCATTTTCCAGGCCTGGAATTTATATAGGTACCTGAAAGAGTAGAGGGCTTGCCTTCTCAAGGACAAGGAGGGGGTGAATTCTCAAAATAGCTTGCTTCTTGGAAAATTATATTGGAACCGGTGACCAGCAATGTAATTATATCTGAGGTAGATGTTCTTATGTATGTCATACTAAGTAAGGCAGAAAAACACGTGCCTTATGGAGAATTGGTTGGTACCTCAGAATGTGTAACACTAGAGATGAGGTGTCACACAAACCCAGGTCATTAAACCGAGTTCAACTGTATTTATTGTCTTCAGAATGATGTGTGGTAGGTCTGTATAAGTCTAAAGTTACAGCAGTGGTGTGCATGTTTGTTGGACTTGAATTCTGCAGTGTTTTAACTTGGCACTGGACGAATTACAGCTGGCAGTTGTGGAGTTGAATCAAAATTTTAATATCAATATGAAGGAAATTGAAATGCGTATGTAAAGACAGTACACACTTCATGGTGTTTGTGTTGGTAGATGGTTTTCAAGCTTCTGGTTTTTTTATAGTACCGTAGATTTGTACACCTAAAATATTACCCATCACTCATCACTGTTTCATCCCTTGCAGTGAGACAGGATGACACTGTTTGTGCTGAGATATCCATTTATGTGTCATTTGCTACTACTTCTAATTATATGGGAGGACTGCAGTATTTAGTTCACCTTACTTTGTAGAGTAACTGGCTTGTAATACTAACAACAAATGAAATTTTCTTCTTGTGGTTTTTACTTGGTGCTATTGTGATATTACAAATCTAGGTAATACTTATTTTATTGCAAAATAAGCAAAGTAAATTAATTTTCACTTCTTACCACTTTTCAATGATTCTGTGAGAAAGGTGAAACTTAGGGGAAATTACAGTAGAAGTTGTTTATGTTAAGATGTATGATAGTTGAAATAGACTTCATCGACATTTGTCCTGAGTAGTATTGTGAGTGATACAGTACTTTTGGCTTTAATTTATTTGTGATATACATTATTATTTAATTTGGTTGCTAAAATTGTTCTATGCTTCCAAAAATATGTATATTTGTGAAAATGAATTAATGAAATCCTGTATTTTGGTGGAGAATAAAAATGTTTGTGTACAGTGTCGAAGCTTCAGTGATCAGATAATTCAGTTCGAAGTAAGAACTGTTGGGTGGACATGTCAGTCCTAGGAGTTGGGTGAAAATGGACTCGATGAGTAAGTGGAGGCTACAAGTGAAGAAATGAAGAAGGTAAGGGAATAAATGAAACATAATGGAAGTCCTCTTGTTATACCACTGTTGGCATGAAGCCACCTGTGTTCTTAGTTGTCTGAAAGTGAAGAAGGATGTGCACAGAAATCAGTTTATTTCAAAATAGAGGAGACAATTTTTTGTTTCATCAAAATATCACCATTCCATATCACAAGCATAATGGTACGGTGTGCATAAAAATGCAGTAGGATCATGTCCATGAAAATCCCAGTGACCCTATTGGGAAATGAACTCAGCAACCTTCCGGCATGTAGCACAATTCCTGAACCAACTGCCATTCTGCATATCCCTTTCTATGATCGTTTCGTAGGAATCTGTATACTGATTTGTTTATAAATTCATAATAATAGTTGATGTGCAATGTATAGGGTCTTAAAATAAAGTGCAGATAAATGCATGTAGGTTTGTATGTGCTCAGTTTAAAGACAGTATATTGTGTCAAAGCACAGAAATGCATGGTGATATTTATCAGTTGAATTTGTTTTTACACATAATGTTGGATATATAAACCTGTTAACATAGTATAAGAGTGTGTAGTCGTACTGCAAGTGACTGTACTTTCGGTGCTAACATGGGCCAAGTAAAAGCGACACTTAAACATGTACAACAGAAAAGCACTGTACTTCTTGTTCCTTGCTGATTTCATGTTCATGAAGAAGTGTGAACCAGAACAAATCGACTCATTTTCCAGATTTATTGAAGCAATAAGAAGCATCGGCTGGGATGTGGTATGAGAATTATGAAGTGTCTAGGATCACAAAGGAGAACTAAGCTTGATGAACCCACAGTGTGACAGCATATTGTAACATTAAAAATTTGACTTTAAATTTAGTTAAGTAATTCAATTGATACATTTACATAATTAATTGTAACACCTGTTCTAAATCAAAACTTTAGATTAATATTTTATGGCTGTGTTTATTACATAGTGGCCACATCATGTTGGTCGTGTGCCAGACAGTTCTGTTGTGCAGTCCAATTGGCATATCACCTTCAAATTCCAACATCACCATCACCCCCCCCCCCCCCCCCCCCAACATGTAACTTGGTAGATTCAAGAACATCAATTGCACAACTGTTTTTTCCTTAATATTGCAGAATCTGTGTGTGTGACTTGCCCAGTTGGCTCATAATATCTTTACATTTGTCTGGTACATACTGCTGTGTTTGTTCATATAACTAGGTAGATTCCAGAAAACCAGTGTACACCTGTGTAATGGGTGCTTGGAATATTAAGGGGAAAACTGTTGTGTAATTGGTTTTCTTGGATATACCTAGTTGTATTACTAACACAGCAGCATGCACCAAACAAATGTACAAATATCAGTCCCTCAACTCTCTGCACACCGTAACTTCATGGAATATATTTTTTTTATTTTAGCACTTTAAACTTTTGATGGATTGTGTGGCCCTAGAACAGAAGAATAATATTGTTAATTTGTTCACAACGTATGCAGTTCACATTAACATTTTCCAGATATCAATGGTATACTGATGTTCTTCTCAGACTTTAACACCAATCTGAACCACCAATCAAGTGAAGTTAGTGGTTGGTTGGGTTGGTTGGTAGGTTTTTTAGTGTGGTGGTGGTGGTGGTGGTGGTAGTGGTAGTGGTAGTGGTAGTGGTAGTGGTAGTAAAAAACACTCAGGCACTTGAAGGGATTCTGATCATCTTTCTAGCATCCCAATATGATTTCACAACCAGTGGAGTATTGCCAGGGCTCAAAGCTGCAATTGGGAGGAGGTCCTGATCCATTGCGGTGTGTTCTCTTTTGCATAAGACACACATTGGGATTGGATAAACTGACAGCAGTGAGCTGCCGAACAATCATGCTGGTGATCAGCTGAAGAATTGCTAGTGCATCTCCCTTTGGAAAACCAGGTATTTTGTTTCTGCGCTTTACAATTTTGTTCAGGAGATTTTTGTTGGCTTTCAGTGGCACAGAATCTTGAGTGGTCAGTGTGAATTTTTCTTTTTGTTCTTAGTTTGGCAGAGTGCAAGGATAGTTTGGCTGATTGTTGTTCCCTTCATTGCTAAGTAATCTGCTGTTACATTATTGACAACACCACAGTTGTATGAATCAATCGTGGGGTTTCAGACCACTTCAACTGATGCTGTGGTGTACGTCTAATAGGGCCATTTAGAATCTGCTGTGCATCAAACCACTCGGTGATTTGTACTCAGTTGCACTTAGGCGCTAGTGCATTGTACTAACTCATTAAGGTTGCGTCACGCCAGTACCACATCCTTCCTCCTCCTAATCAAAATAGCTCTGAAACTATTAAGTGATGTCAAACTATTACTGTTACCACTTTTATTCATGAATTAGTTGCCCTGCCTTTTTGCCTGCATAAATGTCCAGCAAGTTCTTTTATGTTTTGCTGTGCCTTATGTTTAGTATCATTAAGAAAATACTACTTAAATGAATGCTCCTTTTACTCTGTTGATGAATTTTTTCGTGTCTGTCGCAAAATTGCGAAAAGTGACTATTAGCTTCGACATGTCTGTCTCTCCATCTCTCCGCATAGAACAAATGGGCTCCCACTGGACGGATTTTCACGAAATTCGATATTTAAGTATTTTTCAAAACTTTCTCGAGGAAATTCAAGTTTGATTAAAATCTGCCAAGAATAACTGGTACTTTACGTTAAAAGCTGTGTACATTGATATCGCTGTATTTTCCTTGGAGTGAGAAATATCTGGAGAGTGTCCCAGGAATTAAGGCCAATACTTCAGGACTGAATTCCAGACCTAATTCTGAGTCAAAAATGTCAATACACATGGGTTCGATTCGCAACAGTTACTGAGTTATGAGAATTTGCGGTGTAGCGGAGGTGCGCAGGCATGGGCGTACTCACGTAATGGTAACAAGGCCAGTGTCCCAGGATTTGAGGTCAATATTTCAGGATTTAATTCCAGAGATAATTCTAAGTCAGAAATGTTCAGAAGCTATGAGAATTTACAGTGCATTAAATAAATTACTAGAAAGAAAAGAAGTGCATTCAGCATTTATTGAGATTGCTTGTTAAATGCACTGTTACATATACTGTACAGTCTGTACGTAGTTCACTACTCATGCAAGTTAAAAGTGGCCTCCATCTGCTTCGATACATTTTCTGACCCGAGTGACAAGAGAACATGAAGCATTATTAAATATATCGACTGTGCAGAAATAAATTTATACCAGTGGAACTGAGTAAATAGATGAATTGTTCTATTATTGCACATCACGTACACCAGATGTTTTTCTGGTGAACATTACATTTCACATCAGAACATTCATGTAACTACTACTTCTACCAGTCTCCTGATCGTAGATATGCTTACTGAACCATAAAACTAACCACAGAAAACGTGGCTAGCATACATAACATGTCTTACTACAAAATAGGTTGTGCAACAAAATTGGGTGTGTTTACTGTATACATTGGGAATTTCTACCTTGATTAACTGCCCTGCAAACATGCCTGTGAATGTGAGCTAACTTAGGCTATAATAGTAACAACTCTGCTTGCTAGTTTTTGCAATGTCAGTGAAGAAGCAAGCTTGTATGACGGGAAGCACTGCTCACACACCAACTAGCATTTTCTGTACATTTAAATGTCCTCACTAACGGAAGCTATGAATGTACTCCTAAGAGATTAAATGTTATTTAAAGGAATACAACACTGCTTGGCTACTCCAAGATGAGCCTAATAGTGGCCACACCATGCTGCCTGCAGCTATGTAGTGTTAGGGGCCTCAGGTACAAGTAATCTGATTAACTACTGTAGTTCAGCGATTTTGCCAGGCGTGTGAAGGGTCATATAATGAGACCTGTATCAATCATTATTGTGTTGTTACGTATACTAATTGTAAAATGTTTACTTGTGTGACTTGAACAACTCTAGCTCCAGCACCTTAAGGAGCTTGAAATAGGGTGCTGTGATAAAACTAATATGAGTATTAAGCCCTGACTTGCTTTCTGAAACCAGTTCTGAACCCATGCAATGCCTGACACACATTTTAGCAATATTAGCTCGGAATTACATCTGCGCTTTTTAAGTATGATCAGTGCTCTTGTAGATTGTTATTTTGATTGACTGTAATGATTTGGAACATCTCTCAGTTGGAGTTAGAAAATTTTCTTTTATGCAGTTCCATCATTTTATGATGTCTGTGTTTTGGCTGCATGGATATTTTGTTTTGAGTCACCTATACTAAATAAGCTACACAGGCAAACAAGTTGTAGGGGACAGTCAGAGGGCTTAGCGGTGTAAGAGTGAAGAAGTGGAACAAACCTTTTTCAAACAAGTTTGTAAAGAAAAAGAAGAAATATGAACATGTTATATCCAAAACACTTTTGCAGTTTTGATGATAAACTGGAGAGAGCGTACATGCCACAGATACGCAATACCTACATTTCTGCACCAGTTTTTGTAATAGCATAGCACTTGCATAAGACTGAAAGGAACCAAAGTCACATTCAGCCAACAGCATATTGTGTTAAAATTCAAGAAATTAATAAAATAACATACTATTAGCACCAGTGACAAAAATATGTAACTACCACATGCCACATTCAGGTAGCTTAAAATGAAAGAGCAGGCACATGTGCCCTGTGATTGATGTAGGTCATTAGGAGTATAGATCGAATTCTTCTTGCATTTCAGCATTAAATGAGAATGAGTGTTTAGCTGGCTGTGGATGTAAATAGCTAACAAAAGGCTGTGTGCAATTCTCTTGAACCTATACGTGCCACGTGGCCCACAATTGTTTCCTACCATCACCTTCAACACAAAGAGCCCTTATCATTGTTAGCAACGTTGCTCTCTGTATGGATTCCCAGCATCGTTGTCCTTGAGCATCACGCGCAAACTTAACTACGCATTTGAAGACTTTTTACGTTAGGTTGTAAATTTCCTTACAGTAATTTCAACAAGTAGCCTACTATCGCGTACGTCTAATAACGCCGTTTAGACTCTACTATGCATCAAAACACTCCGTGATTATATCGAATTGCAGGCAGACCCTAAGGCAGTTTGGTGGCTAGTCAAGGCTGCGTCACGCTGGTACCAGATCTTTGCTCCATGCGACTGAAATAGCTCTGAAGACGTTAAGCGACGTTAAACTATTACTGTAATCGGTTTTATTCATTAATTAGTCGCCATGGATGTTTGTCCACATAAAAATCCAGCAGCTCTTCTTTGTTCTTGCTGTGTTGTATGTTTTGTGCATTTGCCCTGTCGGACTTGTCATTATGGTCTCACGGTATTTGAGCCGATGTTTTTGATTGCATCGCATTGTGAGGTAGTGAACCGCAATACAAATGTGTATGGTACCAACTTTAGGGTTTGGGGTTTATTATATTAACTTACTGATTGTTACGTTAGGTTATATATTTGTTCCTAGAAATCCTTTTCTCGAACACGCTGTGCGGATTATGCGTTCTTATGTTTTCTCGAGTTGTTTTGTTCTTGTTAGCCTCTCTCGTCACTAAAGTGCCTTTGGGTAGCGTATCTTAGTTTTAATATTACGATCGTAACCCCTATTTCTTGGTGTTTGTCCGTTTTTTATGTAGAAATGTATATCCCTATACATTTCTACCATTATTTATGTAAATGACGCCAGCACGAACACGCAGCATAAACTACGAATTACATACGTATGCGCAAAAAGTGAGTACATCTGCAATAATGATATAGTGTATAACAATCTATATAAATATGATCTATGCCGCTTTGGTGTAAGTTCCACCTTATCAACGCCCATGCGGCTGTTACATATACTGTGGTACGATCCTTTCACTACCTCCAACCCATGGTTACTACTACAGGTCGTATAGTTTCCACAGCGGGTGAATCTAGAGCTATGCTAAATAATCTGTGACCAAGATGGACACCATTAGTCGCCATCTTGACTGTGAGAGCCGGGGGGAGGGGGGGGCCGCGCTATCTGTTCTTGTAAGGTAGGTTAGGTACGTTTTAAGGCATTTAATAGCCTAAAGCTTAATATGTTGACATTCTTGCAGTATGAGTGACATTAAGAGATTGTGTGTTTGAAAACTGTGTTCAGATAAGACGTTTAATTACAAGCAGGTCTCCAAGAAATGGCATGCTGTGTCCTCTTCCAAGGTTAAAAAGATTGAATTATGAATGTCAAATATGAACGCTTTATTGCCTACAGCCATAGAGACACGTCAGAGAATAATGTCTTTTAAGTGTTTTAGAATCGTATGGTTTTTGCCGACTGACTGACAGGAGCATCCAGGAAATCCCAGTGTACACCTATCTTGAGGAGCTTATCTTAAGAACAAGATGCGAGTGCCCTGTGGACTCGCCGCCCCATCCAGTGCAATCTGACTGAAGGATGTTAGATGGGTGCACGGATCATTGCCCTCATCTGTTTGTGTAACCACTAATGATGAGTCTCTGTGTCATGGGTTTGTATCATGTGACAGAGTTGCCAGTTGTGTGACACATTGCTTCAGAGTTCAGAGTCAGGTGGGTTTTTTTTTTTAATTTTGCATTTCACATGCCATAGATTATTGGCAACAGCAGTAGCTAGGGACGAGCATCCAGACAGGCTCTGAGGCTCACCGAATTTCCTATTCAGTCAGTACATGGGGTAAAGTGGCAGGGGCGTCAAGGCACCACTTGTGCCTGGTGGAAATATTAACAGTATGTTGAGCCCTACGCTGCTACTCCCCCTTGTACATTCACGGCCCGATACTTCATTCAGTACAGGGATAGCCTTATTTAAGAATAGTGTTTGATGTTAGCAGGTCGTTCACGTGATTATAACATTCTGGTTTTTACACTGCATAGCTGCCATTTGAGAGGAACATACTGTCACCATCTTCCAAGTGACTTAGTTGTGTTCATGTCACTATAATTTTAATGACAGCCATTATGACTTGATAATAATGTATGTTATTTTTACAGGAAACAGTAACAAGACGCCATTACAAGTGATGACGAGTCAGACTGCGGTTGTGGCTTCTGCACATCCTCTTCTGGCCTCTGCATATCCTCTTCTGGGAGCCCACTGGGTTTGAAGTCAGGAAGAAAGATGCATGATGATGATGATTATCTTGTGGAATGGAACGCCATGTAGTCTGGGAGAGAGTGGCAGGGCCACCAAGAGCAGGTTCGGGCCCCAGTGGACAAATTTTTTCAGAACCCGCCTGTCAAGGGTGGGCAGGCTAAAATTCATTGATGCTAAATTGGAAACTCTGACGCTCAGTTGTAGAGTTATGTGGACTTGGTTTGAAAGTGTTAATTTGTACAGGTGTCAAATAATGATACTAGCGAGTACTACAAAAGCATACACAACACAGTCAGGGCTTGGGCCCCTTTCTGAACCACTGGACCCACTTATTTGTATTGACTTAGGCCCAGGTCATTGGCAGTAGAGAGAGGCATCATTGCATAGCAGCATGCTGCCTTCATCTTCCACCCTGATGGTGGCAGGAAATGTCTATCGAACACTGATACTTCTCTGCCAGACTACATGGCGTCACACACCAGAAGACTGTCACCTTCATTAGACTGTCAGATCTCACAAAATGCAGGAAGCTCACCTGCACTGTGCACGTCATCTGTAATGCAAGTTCTGTACAGTCAGGGTGTGTGTCATGTGAGTAGTTGGGTTGCATGTTTTTAGGAAACTGACACTCAGTGTATCTTCAGCTTTGTCATTTGGAGACTACAGACACATCCTTAAAAACAAGGTGATCATGAGTTGTTGCCATTTTGTTAGCCAGTACAAACCTTTGAGCCTGGGTATGGGGTGTTAGGAAATAGGCTTGCAGCGATAATGGTTTTTCATTGCTGCACCTGCTAGTGACCGTTCAAAGCTCTGCTTATTAAATGGAAGTTGCACATAGTGTCGCTGGCCTGATGTTTTTGGATTTATATCAAGCCCTATGCGTAGCACACATGATTGTAGATGCATAGTAGATACAAATATCATTGGACATTGTGTAATTCTCTTTGTAAGACTTGCACGTCATTGTAAATGCTTTTAACTGTGGCATTGGGACAAAACTGAACTTAAAATTTGGGGGGTGGCATGCTGCATCCACCTCCAGGGTTGAAAAGATTGAATTATGAATGCTTTATTGCCTACAGTCATGGAGACACATCAGTGAAACTGTGTCTATTCTAAATGTTTTAGTGTCTTGTAGTTTTGCTGACTGAGGCGCATCCAAGAAGTCCCAGTGTACATCTGTCATTAGGAGCTAATCATCTTAACACCAAGACAGGAGTGCCCAGTGGACCCACTGCCCCATCCAGTGCAGTTCGACTGAAGGATGTTAGATGCTGTTGTCTGGGTACACAGATTATTTCCTTCATCTCTTTGTGTAACTACTAATGAGGAGTTCCTGCATCAGAGGTGTGTATCGTGTGACAGAAGTGCCAGTTGTGTGACACGTTGCTTGGAAATTCAGAATCAGGTGGTTTTTCTTGTATCTTGCATGCTCACTGGCTAATACACTTGCTACAAAATTTTCTTTGTAAGTAATTGCATTGGACATTCCACAGGTCATTAGCAACAGCCGGATGTAAACAGAGTTCAAAAAATGTGTAAGCTTGCACCAAATTGTTATTCTGACATCTACTGAGCCTTCTACTCAGGAGGTGCATAAAATGACCAGTGCTTATTATTCATCTCTATCTTGTGCCAAGGTTAAGAATATGTGAAGTGTAAAGAAGTAAACCATGAATCACAGCAAAACACTTTATTTTTTCAGAGATTTGTTATGTTTTGCAATATGTTTCGGCTAACTGGCCATCTTCAGATAATACAACTGTGTACAGAAGACGTGGGAGGTGCTGCTATTTTATGTGAAAAATGAGATCTCATTTCCTTTTTGTAATACTTCATGTTGCTAATTATCTCCCACTTATTACGTACAAAGTTGTATTCCACGAAGATGGCTAAGTTGGCCAAAACATGTTATAAAATGCGCTAAATCTCTAAAAAAAATAAAAAGTTTTGGCATGATTGACGGTCTATTTCTTTTCAATTTATATATTACCACAATGGAATGTTTAAGAATGTTTTATGATGTGGAACAGAATTTGGCACAGGAACAGTTTTAACTCAGGCAGTAGAATGACTACTAGCTGTAGCTAAATGGTGTGGAAACTCTTCTGTTACAATCTTTCCCACCTGTGGAGAGTCTTGATCCCCAAAAGATTCAGCTGTGTGATTGACATTGTGACTGTGTCAGTGAAGTGTTACGTAGTATCAGATTGTCATGAGTTTACAATATAAACATCAGGCGATAATGCCTCATGTGGACCTTCATGGTTTGAATACAGTATGGTGACAGATGTTATATAGTCTCCCACCAAAGAATAATATAGTTAAACAAATTCTGTGATGTGTGTTTTGTAATGGTACAGTTACGCGTAACACAATACATTCAATCAGGCGATAAGTTGCAGCTTATTCCAAGCCTTCATCGGGCCTTGTCTCTTCAAGAACTATCTGTAAAAGGTTTTTGACTGCAACCAGGCATGAGATCTCATCCTTTACAAAAAAGTAGTCATAAAATATTAATAAAGTTCAATACACTTGCATTCATTTAAAAACAATAATAGTAGCTCAAAAAAGTTACCCAACACCTTTTTGACAGTGGTCATTTGGAAAAATCAGTCATGTTATTGGAAGTTTCACATTTTATTAAAAAACAGGGCATACACATATTCTATGGAAAAAATTTTATATTTATGCAGAAACAGTAAGGAGAAACCAAGTAAATGATAAGTAAGCATACAGTGACTCAAATATAATTTTTGAGATCACAGGTGGAAGAGAAAGTCATTTGACTAATTCTTCCTTCCATCTGCCTCTCATGTAGATGTGTCTACATCACAGTAGGCAGCTGTGCTTGACAAAGTACACAGTAGCCTTGACATGCAGTGTCATGAGAACATTGACCTCCTGCAGCACCAGGCATGCAAAAATTAGGTGTTTTTCCTACTATTGCACACGAAGAGTAAGCTAGTAAAAAACTACTGCTTATAGTGGAAAAAAAATTTTTTTGCAAAACATAATAAAGTTTAATTAAGCCTTTTTTAATTCACAGATATTATGGTAAAAACCATCAATGCAAAGGCGAATTTTTACTAGAAATCGCTCAGAATACATCAATATTTGAAGCCATAATATTCATCAATTTTTAAAAAGTAATCAGTACTTTGCATTTAAAAAATAGTCTTGTGCATCATAGATTACGACCTGGGTGTGCACCACTGGAAAAAAAATTTTCTCTCCCTTCAAGACGTGACATATATTAAATTTTATACACTTGTACCATTCCTACTAATTTTATGTTTTACTATCTGTTGTTTTATTAATATTTTATGACAGTTTTTTGTAAAGACGCCTAGTTGCAGTCAAAGTTCTTATTTATAGCTCATGAAGGGAGAAGGCCTAATGATGGCTGGGAATAAGCTGAACCTCGTCGCCTGATGGATTGTATCATGATGATGTGTGTGACTCTATCATTATGAAACACATATTTGATTAATATCACAGTCAGGATGAATCGCCTTAAAATTTCATGATGTTTCAGTTCTTATTTTCTCATTTTTTAATATCACCCTTCTTTTTTACAATATAAGTGCAATATGAAGTGCAAACACATCTGTTTCAACCACCAGGATCTTTGAAACTGATAATACGTGTTTTCTGTTTGCAGATTTGGGGAGCAGTGCATCATAACAAATGGCCAGCAGAGTTCCATTCTCCCAGCACAAAAGACAGCACACAGTGAGTCTTCATCAGTCATGTATAACTTTTAATGCTACTGCTTCTTAACTTACCTGAAATACAACCGACAATTGTACACTCATACCTCATGTTGTTGTCCAGGCATTATAAATATCCTGTGGGTGGACACAAAGAACACAACAACACTGAAGGTTTCAATTGTATCACTAAAGTTGCATGTTGTGTATATGTATACATTCCTAAGAGCAATAACAATTGTTATAGTAAAAGATTTTATAAAGTGCTCGAATCATGTGAAGTGAATGCGAAAAACACTAACATTGAATAAAGAATAGCAGAGCATAAAGGAACTAGAAAATAGGTTATGGGCATAGTAAATAGTAAGCAGAAATGGACTGCAGGGTAGTGATACTACCAGGGAGAAAACACACAGAGCACAGTAAATACTGAACAAAAGTAGACTGCAGTGTAGCGGTAGTGCCTGGGAAGGAGCAGAGGAGGTATGGTAAATACTGAACACAAGTATACTGCAGTTTCCTGCTAGTGCCTGGGAAGAAACACAGAGGGCACAGTAAGTACTGAACACAAGTAGACTGCAGTGTCCCATACTACCTGGGAAGGGAAGCAGAGGGCGCGTTAAATACTGAACACAAGTAGACTGCAGTGTCCTGCTAGTGCCTGGGAAGGGAAACAGAGGGCGCGTTAAATACTGAACACAAGTAGACTGCAGTGTCCCGCTAGTACCTGGGAAGGGAAACAGAGGGCGCGTTAAATACTGAACACAAGTAGACTGCAGTGTCCTGCTAGTGCCTGGGAGGGACACAGAGGGTACGGTAAATATTGAACAAAATTAGACTGCAGTGAGTGGCAGTGCCAGGGAAGGTACGCGGAGGACGTGGTAAATACTGAACACAAGTATACTGCAGTGTAGTGGTAGTGCCTGGGAAGTAACACAGAGGGCGCGGTAAATACTGAACACAAGTAGACTGCAGTGTCCTGTTAGTGCCTGGGAAGGGACACAGAAGCCACGGTAAATACTGAACATAAGTAGACTGCAGTGTCCTGCTAGTGGCGGGGAAGGGACACAGAAGCCACGGTAAATACTGAAAATAAGTAGACTGCAGTGTCCTGCTAGTGGCGGGGAAGGGACACAGAGTGCGCATTAAATACTGAACACAAGTAGACTGCAGTGTAGTGGAATTTCCTGGGAAAGAACACAACAGGGTGCAGTACATACTGAACACAAATAGACTGCAGTGTCCTTCTAGTGCCTGGGAAGGGACACAGAAGGCACGATAAATACGGAACACAAATAAACTGCAGTGTCCTGCTAGTGCCTGGGAAGGGACACAGAGGGCACAGTAAATACTGAACAAAAGTAGACGGTAGTGTAGTGGCAGTGCCTGTTAAGGAATATAGAGGCCACCGTAAATACTGAACACAACTAGACTGCAGTGTAGTGGCAGTGCCTGGGAAGGAACCCAGAGGGCGTGATAAATACCGAACACAAGTACACTGCAGTATAGTGGTAGTGCCTGGGAAGTAACACAGAGGGCGCAGTAAGTATTGAAAATACGTAGACTGCAGTTTCCTGCTAGTACCTGGGAAGGGAAACAGAGGGCGCGTTAAATACTGGACACAAGTAGACTGCAGTATCCTGCTAGTGCCTGGGGAGGGACACAGAGGGCACGGTAAATAAAGAACACAAGTAGACTGCAGTCTTGTGGCATTTCCTGGGAAAGAACCCAAGAGGGCGCAGTAAATACTGAACACAATTAGACTGCAGTCTATTGGCAGTGTCTGGGAAAGAACACAGAAAGCACGGTAAATACTGAATGCAGGTAGATTGCAGTGTATTGGCAGTGCCTCGGAAGGTACACAGAGGCCACGATAAATACTGAACACAAGTAGACTGCACTGTCCTGCTAGTGGCTGGGAAGCGACAAAGGGCGCATAAAATACCAAACACAAGTTCACTACAGTGTCCTTCTAGTGCCTGGGAAGGGACATAGAGGGCATGTTAAATACACAACACAAATAGACTGCAGTGTCCTGCTACTGCCTGGGAAGGGACACAGAGGGCACATTAAATACCGAACACAAGTAGACTGCAGTGTAATGGCAGTGCCTGGGAAGGAACACAGAGGGCATGGTAAATACTGAACACAATAGATTGCAGTGTAGTGGCAGTTCCTGGGAAGGGGAACAGAGGGCGCGGTAAATACTGAACACAAGTAGACTGCAGTGTCCTGCTTGTGGCTGGGAAGAGACACAGAGGGTGCGTTAAATACTGAACACAAGTAGACTGCAGTGCCCTGCTAGTGCCTGGGAAGGAACACAGAGGGCGTGGTAAATATAGAACACAAGTAGACTGCAGTGTAGTGGTAGTGCCTGGGAAGGAACACAGAGGGCGCGGTAAATATAGAACACAAGTAGACTGCAGTGTCCTGCTTGTGGCTGGGAAGAGAGACAGAGGGTGCGTTAAATACTGAACACAAGTAGACTGCAGTGCCCTGCTAGTGCCTGGGAAGGAACACAGAGGGCGTGGTAAATATAGAACACAAGTAGACTGCAGTGCCCTGCTAGTGCCTGTGAAGGAACACAGAGGGCGTGGTAAATATAGAACACAAGTAGACTGCAGTGTAGTGGCAGTGGCTGGGAAGGAACACAGAGGGCACGGAAAATACTGAACACAAGTGAACTGCAGTGTATTGGCAGTGCCTGGGAAGGAACACAGGAAGCACTGTAAATACACTACGCAGGTAGACTGCATTGTAGTTGCAGTGCCTAGGAAAGAGCACAGATAGCACTGTAAATGCTGAACACAAGTAGACTGCAGTTTAGTGGTAGTGCCTGGGAAGGAACACAGATGGCATAGTAAATACTGTACACAAGTAGACTGCAGTGCAGTGGCATTGTGTGCCAAGGAACATACAGGGCACAGTGAATTCTGTATACAAATAGACTGCAGTTTACTGGTAGTGCCTGGGAAAGAACACAGGCTGCACACTGAATACTGAACACAAATAGACTGCAGTGTAGTGTTAGTGCCTGGGAAGGAATACAGAAGCCACAGTAAATACTGAACTGTAGTAGTATTGCCTGGGAAGAAACAGAGGGCTTAAGAAATCGTGAACACAAAGACTGCGGTGTACTGCTAGTGTGTGGGGAAAAACAGGGCACAGTAAATAGAGCAGAAATAGACTTCAGTGTACTGGTAGTGGCTAGGAAGAAACATAGATGCACAGTAAATACTGAACACAAATAGACTGAAGTGTACTAGTAGTGCCTGGGAAGGAATACAGCGGGCACAGTGAATATTGAATACAAATACACTTCAGGGTTATGATAGTCCCTAAGGGGATTTAAAATGGAGTTTGTTGTAGTAATGTTTTGTGTTGATATTGTATTTTGACTGTTTATTAAAATCCACATAAATTCACTTAATTAGTGTACATACACGTTGCAATTTTATGTCACAGCATCTCTGATATGTTTTGAATTATACCAAGACATCATCAGGGATACAGCTATAAGAGAAGAGACAGGCAGGCACATTCAGGCAATCTGTAGGTAGGAAGGGGCAGACAAGTGGCAGGGAGCCAGGCAAGTAAGCCGGAAGGCATGCAGGTATGCAGAGGCAGTGGTAGGCAGATCAAGGGGCAGGCAGGAGAGACCTACAGGAAGGCTGGACCAGAGGGAGGCTGAGACAGGGATGCATACCAAGGCATGGAGGCAGTGGTAGGAACTGAAAGGCTGGGAGAGAGGCAGCCATACTGAGGGGAGTGGGTAAGTAGAAGCAGGCACATAGAGGTAGTCAGGCAGGGAGGAAAGGGGTTGTGGGCAGGGAAGAAGAGACATGCAGACAGAGGGTGGCAGGCAGGCAGAGAGAGGCAGACAGGAGATGCTGGCAGGGAAGCAGGTACAGAGCAGCCATGCAGACAAAGGCACAGAAGCAGGAGGGTGCAGAGGTAGGCAGACAGGAGGCAGAGGCAAGTTGGAAGAGGCAGGCAGAAGTGGGCAGGTAGGCAGGCAGGTGCACTTACACAGGAGTATTGGCAGATGAGCAGGGAGGGAATAAGTTAAAACGATATGCACGCAGGAATGCGGAGAAGCAAGCAGGCTGATAGGTAGTGGGAAGTAATAGAAGGAGGCAGGCAGGCAGACACAGGTAGGTTCAGGCATGCAGAGGCTCAGGAAGCAGGGAGAGGCAGAATAGCACAGGAAGGAAGGCAGAGAGAGGAAAGCAGCTGCAGGGTGACAGGATAGCAGGCAGATGCAAGTTGGTTGAGTCATGCAGGCTGAAGGAGGCAGGGGCTTGCAAGCAGGCATATATGCGGGCAGAAAAGCAGACACCCGTGGGTAGCGAGGGAGGAGAATGCAGTTAGAAAGGCATGTAGGCATAAAGGCAGGTGGGAGGAAGGTGGAAGGAGGCATGAACAGGCAGGAAGCAGCAAGACAGGCAGGGATGGTACTAGGAGGGCAGAAATAAGGAGGCAGACAGAGGCAGTTAGGCCGGCAAAAAAGATAGGGTAGGACAGCCAGGGAGGTATGTAGTTAAGCAGAGGCAGGCAGGCAGGCAGGAGAAGAAGGCTTGCAGAGAGGAGCAGGAGGTTAGAGGCTTGCAAGTAGACAGAGAGGTAGGCAGAAGCAAGCAGGGAATGGTAGACAGGCAGGAATGCACGCAGGCAGTGAAGGAGGGGCAGGTAGAAGCAGCAGGCCCGTGGAGGCAGTTGTGTAAAATATCACATGCAAAGACAAGAAGTAACACCTCGGAAGACAGGAGGATGTATGTATTGTATATATATATTTAGTTGGATTTTAATAAACAGTTGTGTTTTTAAATGTACCATTGTTTGTGTCTATATTTCAGGGTAACTTGCTGTTCACCATCATCATGAACTCATTATGCTGGAAGTACAAGTCATATCCTCTCAAGGAGAGGATATGACTTGTACCTCCAGCATAGGGAGTTTCTGTTCATGGTTAGCATCAAGTCATGGCTATTAGCAACTTGCTGCTAGCCATCACCAGGAACTCCCTGTGTTTGAGGTACAAGTCACGTCCTCTCCTTGAGAGGATCCTCTCAAGGAGAGGACGTGACTTGTACTTCTAGCATAGGGAGCTCCTGGTGATGGCTAGCAGCAAGTCACTGCTATTAGTGGGGGTGTAAATTACAAATTTCAGAAATGTTCTTGCAGTGATGTAAGAAAAACATCACACCTAGCACTCATGGCAAATGCATTACAAACAATGCAAGTTTTGTTGAAACCGGTCAGTAATGAAGGGCACTTTGCTTGGAGGCTGAAGTAGTTTTTTGTCTGCATCTTACTTTCCATTGCTGTGATAAAACTGAAACATCACACCTAGCACTCACTGTGCATGAGCTGGTAACAGCAAATTTTTTTGAAGTCAGTCAATAATGGAAATCTTTGTTACAATATAAAAGCAATATGATAGGCACGGTCATCTTTTTCAACCGACCTTTTTTTTTGGGGGGGGGGGGGGGGGGGCGGGGCAGGTTGCGAGGAGCAGTGCATCATAACAAATGGACAGCCGAGTTTCATTCTCCCAATACCAAGCACAACATTCGGTGAGTCCTCATGAGTCATACATAATTTTTAATGTTCCTTCTTATCTTGCTTCACATATGATACACAGTTGTATACTGATAGCTCGTTATTGTCCAGGCATTAGTACTAATCTAACATTCTGGCATGGTAAACACAGTAACACTGAGGCAGACAGGAGAGGCAAACATGCAGAGACAGGCAGGCAAAGGTGAGCTCTCAGGTATAGTCAAGTAGGCAGTCAAGCAGCAAGGCAGGCAGATTCAGGCAATCAGCATGTAGGAAGGGGCAGACAGGTGGTACAGAGGCAGTGATAGGTAGATTGATGGGTAGGGAGATAGGCAGGCAGAGTCTAGCAGGCATGCAGAAGTATATTCAGGGAGCGAAGCAGATGCATTCTAGGCAGAGGCATTCATGCTGGAGGAGGCAAGGAGAGACAGGCAGACAGGCTGAGGCAGGAATGCATACAGAGGCATGGAGACAGAAGCTGGCAGGCAAAGGCAGGGAGACAGGCAGTCAAGCAGAGGCAAGCAAGCAGGCAAGTAGAATGAGGCAAAGGTCGACTGACACAAGCAGGCAAAGATAGAGGTAGCCAGGGAAAGGCAGGCAGGCAAGCAGACACAGGCATTCAGAAACAGGCAGGTATGCAAGCAACCATTGACGCTGACATGCAGGCACAGGTGGACGAAGGCTGCGGCTGGGAGGCAGAAGCTGCCAGGCAGGCTGGCAGTGGCAGGGACAAAGAGGCAGGCTTGCAGACAGCCCGCAGGCAGGTATGAAGCAGAAGGAGGCAGCCAGGTAGGAGCAGGCAGGGGGATGCAAGCAGTCATGCAGAAGCAGTCAGTCAGAGGCAGGCAGAGGGCTGCATAGGCAGCCAGTCTTACACGCAGGAATGCAGGCGGGCAGGAGCTTTTAAGCAGGCCCACAAGCAGAAAGCAAGGACAGGTAGGCATAGAGGCAGGCAGTCAGGAAAGAGTAGCCGGCTGAAGCAGGTAGGCATGCAGGCAAGGATTCAGGCAGGGGCAGAAAGAGGCAGGCAGTACAGGCAGACAGAGGCAGTTAGGCAGGCAAAAAGACAGGGTAGCACAGTCAGGGAGGTAAGCGCGCGCGCGCGCACACACACACAGAAGCGGAATGAAGGGAGGGAGGCAGGCAGGCAGAGGCTCACAGAGAGAAGCAAGTTAGAGACTTCCAAGAAAACACAGGCACACTGCAGGCAGTGGTAGGCAGGCTATGCTCGCAGGCAGAGTCTAGCATGGATGCAGAGGTATATGTAGGGAGGGAAGCAGATGCATTCTAGGCAGAGGCATTTATGCTGGGGGAGGAAGGGAGCGACAGGTAGAGAGGCTCAGGCAGGGATGCATACCGAGGTATGGAGGCAGAAGCTGGCAGGCAAAGGTAAGGAGACAGGCAGCCAGACAGAGGCAAGCAAGCAGGCAGGCAGGCAGGCAGAGGGAAGTGGGCAACTGAAACAGGCAAAAATAGACACAGTCAGGGAAAGGTAGGCAGGCAGGTGGGCAGATGCAGGCATGAAAAAGGAAGCAGGTATGCAAGCAATCATTAATGCTAATATGCAGGCAGGCATGGATGAAAGCAGTGACTGGCACACAGAAGCTGCCAGGCAGAGGGAGGGAGACAGGCTGGCAGTGGCAAGGAAAAAGAGGCAGGCTTGCAGACAGCCCACAGGCAGGCATGAAGCAGGAGGAGGCAGGCAAGGGCAGATAGGCAGACATAGGCTACCAGACAGGAAGGTTCAGGCATGCAGGCAGAGGGAGGAAAGCAGTGGCAGGCAGCCATACAGACACAGGTAGGCAAGCAGGTAGAGCCACACAGGCTGAAGCAGATGCAAGCAGGCATGCAGAAGCAGTCAAGAGGTAGGCAGGAATGGAGAAGCAGACATGCTTGCATAAAGGCAGGCAGGAAAGTGTAGGGTGGCAGGGACAGGCGGAAGAAGGCAGGCAGAGGCTCACAGAGAGGAGCAGGAGGCTAGAGGCTTGCAAGCAAATGCAGGCAGGCATACAGGCACACAAAGCAGGCTGGCAGAAAAGGAGGCAGGAATGCATCTGGGCAAAAACAAGCAAAGAAGCAGAGCCTGGCCGGCAGACAAACAGGCTAGAACAGACCAGATATGGCATCTAGGCAAGCAGGAAAGCAGGCAAAGGCAATGGTGTAAAATTTTGCAGGTAAAGACAAGGAGGCACATGTAGGGAGACAGGCATGCTGCCATGCAGACAGTAGCAAACAACTAGGTATGAAGGCAGAGGCAGGCAGGAGAGAGCAGGGGCAGGCAGAGGCAGTCAGGATAAATTTGGCAGGCAATGGCAAGTAGGGAGGATGGAACAGGCAGGTAAAGGCATAGTAAGGAGGCAGGGAAAGGCACGCTTGGATGCTGGCAGGTAAGCAGGGTAGAAAAGCACAGGGGACAGCCATGCAGCTGATGCAGGCAGGCAAGTGCCTGGGAGGAAGCATAAAGTACTAGTTGAGCACTGGTTAATGTTAGTGATATGTGAAGATGATACTGGTTTGATTGTGCTTCCTGTAGTATATATTGGTAGTGAAAGGTTTTAGTGGTAGTGCCCGGGAGGAAACACATGGGGCATATGAAATAGTGAAAATGAATAGACCGCAGCATACTGGTAGTGCCTAGGAGGAAACACAGAGGGCATAGTAAATAGTGAGCAGAAATACACTGCAGGGTAATGGTAGTGCCTGGGAAGAAACACAGGGCCTAAGAAATAGTGAACACGAATAGAGTGCAGTGTACTGGTAGTGCCTAGAAACACAGATGGCGCAGTAAATAGTGAGCAGAAATAGATCGCAGCATACTGGTAGTGCCTGGGAGGAGACATGGGGCAGAAAGAGGCAGGCTGGCAAAAAGAGGTGGCAAGCAATGCTACAAGCAGGCAGGCAACCAGAGAGAGCTTGTCATGTCAGGCCAAGAGAACATGGCAGCAAGGCAGACACAGGGATGCAGGCTTGGGGGGGGGGGACAGCCACTGACATGCAGTAGCAGGCACAGGCCAACACGTGAAGGCAGACAAACAGGGGTCATGGATGTAGGCAGGCAAAACCAGAAGCAAAGCTGCGTATGAGGCGAAACACGTTTGAGATAAAGTAGAAGGGTGTATGTACCCTAGTTGTGTATTTAGTGTGAGTTTAATTTCAGGGCAACTTGCTGCTCACCATCATCACAAACTCCCTATGCAGGATGTACAAGTCATTTCCTCTGAAGGAGAGGATGTGATTTGTACCTGTAGGATAGGGAGCTCCTGGTGATGGTTAGCAGCAAGTCACTGCCCTTAGTGGGGGTGTAAATTACAAATTTCAGAAATGATCTTGCATTTGGCAAGAACACCCAGTGAAGCACTGGGGAGGATGTGGTTGGTGCAGCAAAATTTGTTGTGTTTAGCAAAGTATAAGAAAAAGAAAACACAACAACATACTAATTTACTTCTTTATTATTTAATTACTTCCTACACTTCATTACTTCATCACTTTATTAGTATACTATTAATTTGAAAAGAAAAAAAAACCACACACACACACACACACACACACACACACACACACTA
>BLKM01002298.1:2000533-2148328 GCA_013340265.1 Coptotermes formosanus
CACACACACACACACACACACACACACACACTTTTCCAAAACAAAAATTTTTGAAATAATGTCTTGCACTTGTTTCTGTTGAGTGGGACAATGGAAAATAGTTCAACAAATTAGTGATAAACTTCCCTTTCTTGGTCCTCTTCACTTGGCCCCACATGGTTCATCATGCCTCACCTGTAACGTACATAAGTTGTGTATAGAATGTGTGGAAGTGTACTAATAGCAATGCTTGTTGTTGCAGGTGGAAGCGGAGGAAGATGTACATTGGAGGATGGTGTGCAGTGTAAAATGTATGGTGGGTGGGAGAAGAGGGGGTGTGCAAAGACTTTACATGCTTCACTGAGTGTTCTCCCCAGATGCTAGAACATTTCTGAAGTTTGTAATTAACGCCCATACTAATGGCAGTGACTTGCTGCTAACCATCACCAGGAACTTCCTAGGTACAAGTCATATCCTCTCAAGGAGAGGATATGACTTGTACCTCCAGCATAGGGAGTTCATGATGATGGTCAGCAGCAAGTTGCAATGTGCACAGAAACAACAGTACTTTCAGAAATGCATATTCCTGCTTATTAAACTCACACTAAATACACAACATGTTTCACCTCATACACTGCCATCATCAGGGAGCTTTGCTTCTGGTTTTGCCTGCCTAACTCTGTGACCCGTGCCTGCCTGCTGCCTGCCCCCCTGTTTCTGCTCTCTCTCTCTTTCTCTTTGTTTCTGCTCACAATTTACTATGCCCCCCCGTGTTTCTTCCTTGGCACTACCAGTATGCTCTGGTCCATTTGTGTTCACTATTGCCTATGCCCCATGTGTTTCCTCCCACGCACTACCACTAACACCTTTCACTACCAATATATACTACAGGAAGCACAATCAAACCAGTATCATGTTCACATATCACTAACATTAACCAGTGCTCAACTAGTATTTTATGCTTCCTCCCAGGCACTTGCCTGCCTGCATCAGCTGCACGGCTGTCCCCTCTGCTTTTCTACCCTGCTTACCTGCCTGTTCCATCTTCCCTACTTGCCGTTGCCTGCCAAATTTATCCTGACTGCCTCTGCCTTCATACTTAGTTGTCTGCCACTGTCTGCATGGCAGCATGCCTGTCTCCCTTGTTGTCTTTGTCTGCGAAATTTTACACCAGTGCCTCTGCCTGCTTTCCTGCTTGCCTAGATGCCATATCTGGTCTGTTCTAGCCTGTTTGTCTGCCGGCCAGGCTCTGCTTCTTTGCTCGTTTTTGCCTATATGCATTCCTGCCTTCTTTTCTGCCAGCCTGCTTTGCGTGCCTGTATGCCTGCCTGTGTTTGCTTGCAAGCCTCTTAACCTCCTGCTCCTCTCTGTGAGCCTCTGCCTGCCTGCCTGCGCCCCCCATTTCTGTCTGCACGTAAGCCTGTCTGCTTCTCCATTCCTCCCTGCCTCTTGACTGCTTCTGCATGCCCGCTTGCATCTGCTTCAGCCTGTGTGTCTCAACCTGCTTGCCTGAACCTACCTGTCTGGTAGCCTACCTCTGCCTATCTGCCCTTGCCTGCCTCCTCCTGCTTCATGCCTGCCTGCGGGCTGTCTGCAAGGCTGCCTCTTTGTCCCTGCCACTGCCAGCCTGTCTGTCTCCCTCTGCCTGCCAGTCACCGCTTTCATCCATACATGCCTGCATCTGCCCATCTGCTTGCTAGCCTACCTGCCTGCCCGCCTACCTTTCCCTGACTACGTCTATCTTTGCCTGCTTCAGTTGCCCACTTCCCTCTGCCTGCCTGCCAACTTCTGCCTTCATACCTCGGTATGCATCCATGCCTGAGCGTGTCTCTCCCTTCCTGCCCCAGCATAAATGCCTCTGCCTAGAATGCATCTGCTTCCCTCCCTACATATACTTCTGCAGCTGTGCTAGACTGCCTGCGAGCATAGCCTGCCTACCACTGCCTGCGGTTTGCCTGTGTTTTCTTGCGAGCCTCTAACTTGCTTCTCTCTGTGAGCCTCTGCCTGCTTGCCTCCCTCCCTTCATCCTGCTTGTGTGTGTGTGCACACGCGCGCGCGCGTGCGCTTACCTCCCTGACTGTGCTACCCTGTCTTTTTTGCCAGCCTAACTGCCTTTGTCTGCCTGTACTGCCTGCTTCTTTCTGCCCTTGCCTGAATCCTTGCCCGCATGCCTAACTGCCTCAGCTGGCTACACTTTCCTGACTGCCTGCCTCTATGCCTACCTGTCCTTGCTTTCTGCTTGTGGGCCTACTTAAAAGCTCCTGCCCGCCTGCATTCATGCAAGACTTGCTGCCTGTGCCTCCCTCTGCCTGTCTCTGACTGACTGCTTCTGCATGACTGCTTGCATCCCCCTGCCTGGCTCCATCTACCCACTTGCCTACCTGCCTCTGTGTGGCTGCCTGACTAATGCCTGTGCCCTCATACCTGCTTGCCTACCTGCCTGATTTCATCTGCCTGCCTACCTGACACTGCCTGCCTGCCTCCCTGTGCTACCTGCCACTGCCTGCCTGACAGCATGCCTGCTGCCTGCTCCTACCTGGCTGCCGCCTTCTGCGTCATGCCTGCCTGTGGGCTGTCTGCAAGCCTGTCTCTTTGTCCCTGCCACTGCGAGCCTGCCTGTCTCCCTCTGCCTGGCAGCTTCCGCCTCCCAGCTGCAGCCTTCGTCCATGTGTGCCTGCATGTCAGCGTCAATGATTGCTTGCATACCTGCCTGCCTGCCTTTCCCTGACTACCTCTATCTTTGTGTCAGTCGGCCTGCCTGTCTCTGCCTGCTTACCTTCCTACCTGCTTCAGTTGCCCACTTCTTCTGCCTGCCTTCCTTTACCTTTGCCTCATTCTACTTGCCTGCTTGCTTGCCTCTGTTTGGCTGCCTGTCTCCCTGCCTTTGCGTGCCAGCTTCTCTCTCCATGCCTCTGTATTCATTCCTGCCTCAGCCTGTCTGCCTGTCTCTCCTTGCCTCCTCCAGCATGAATGCCTCTGCCTAGAACACATCTGCTTCCCTCCTTCAATATACCTCTGCATGCCTGCTAGACTCTGCCTGCCTATCTCCCTACCCATCAATCTACCTATCACTGCCTCTGTACCACCTGTCTGCCCCTTCCTACATGCCGATTGCCTGAATCTGCGTGCCTTCCTGCTTGACTGCCTACTTGACTATACCTGAGAGCTTACCTTTGCCTGCCTGTCTCTGCATGTTTGCCTCTCCTGTCTGCCTCAGTGTTACTGTGTTTACCATGCCAGAATGTTAGATTGGTAGTAATGCTTGGACAATAACAGGAGCTATGATTATACAACTGTGTGTCATATGTGAAGCAAGATAAGAAGGAACATTAAAAATTATGTATGACTCATAAGGACTCACCGAATGTTGTGCTTGGTACTGGGAGAATGAAACTCTCCTGTCCATCTGTTATGATGCACTGCTCCTCACAACCTGCCAAAATAAAAATCGGTTGAAAAAGATGACCTTGCATATCATATTGCTTTTATATTGTGACAAAGATTTTCATTATTGACTGACTTCAAAAAAGTTGCAGTTTCTGCAGTCGCTCTCGTTTGTGCTGTTAATGAGGTAAGTCGTAACAAAGTGGTTGTACCGGAAGCTGTACCTGGAGTGATTTCGGACCATTTCTGTTAGTCGAGATTTCATTTACGCTGAATTTTTTGTCATGCAATTCAGCATGGTCTGATTTATTGATTGTCTTGTTGTTTAAGTTTTGGTCGGTTTGGTGCGGTTCGATAAAGTATTATTTTGTTGTTGTGTTCTCTTTTGATTTAACTTTTTTACGATAGATTATTTGTACAGTGCTAGGTGTGATGTTTCAGTTATATCACAGGAATGGAAAGCAAGATGCAGACATAAAACTACTATGGGCTACAAGCAAAGCGCCCTTCATTACTGACCGGTTTCAATGAAACTTGCACTGTTTGTAATGCATTTGCCACGAGTGCTAGGTGTGATGTTTTGCTTACATCACTGCAATGAAAGGCAAGATACAGACGAAAAACTACTTCAACCTCCAAGTAAAGTGCCCTTCATTACTGACCAACTTCAAACAAAATCACACTGCTTATAGCGCATGCATGTTGAGATCTAGGTGCAATGTTTCGGTTACCTCACTGCAATGAAGGGTGTGATACAGACGAAAAACTACACTGCAATTTATTTCTGCTTACTATTGACTACACTGTGTGTATTTCCTCCCAGGCACTACCATTGCACAGCAGTCTATTTCTCATCACTAATTACTCTGCTCTGTGTGTATCCTCACAGACAGCTGATGATGACATTCCTAGTAGTACACTTGCACACATTCTATACAACTCTTATGTATATCACAGGTGAAGCGTGATGAACCATGTGGGAGCCACTGAAGAGAAATGGGAACTGTTATCACTAATGTGTTGGTGAACTTGTCCCACTCAACTCAGGCACATTATATAGTTTCTGAAACACTGTTTGGGTGAAATGGCACAATGGAAAAATAGTTCAGCCAACAGTGGGAAGTCTTGCAGGGTGCACTGAAGGACTTACACTGAGAGAAATGGAAAGCGGTATCAGTGATGTATTGGTGAACTGTTTTCCATTGTGCCACTTAACTCAAACACACTGTTTCAAAAATTATAGTTTTTGAAATGGGGTGTTTCAGTGAAGTGGTACAATGGAGAATAGTGGAGTCAATGTTGGAGGGTGGTCTACAGTGTGTGTGTGTGTGTGTGTGTGTGTGTGTGTTTACTGGCTTTGGTGGTTCAAGAAGTGTTGTAATTAAATTAAATTAAATTAAATTAAATAATAATAAATAGGTATTTTAAAGAATAAAGAAGTAAATTAGTATGTTGTAGTATTTATTTTTTTATGTTAAGATTTGGAGTTTGTGTTGCGCACTACCTCGAAATGTTAAAAATCTCACGGCACCCAGCCATACCCTCCCCAGTGCGAAGACTTTACATGCTTCACTGAGTGTTCTCCCCAAATGCAAGAACATTTCTGAAATTTGTAATTTACACCCCCACTAATGGCAGTGACTTGTTGCTAACCATCACCAAGAACTTCCTGTGTTGTAGGTACAAGTCATATCCTCTCGTGGAGAGGATGCGACTTGTACCTCCAGCATAGCGAGTTCATGACGATGGTCAGCAGCAAGTTGCCCTGAAATGTGCACAGACACAACAGTACTTTCAAAAATGCAAATTCCTGCTTATTAAACTCACACTAAATACACAACATGTTTCACCTCATACACAGCCACCATCAGGGAGCTTTGCTTCTTGTTTTGCCTGCCTAACTCTGTGACCCGTGCCTGCCTGCTGCCTGCTTGTCTGCCTCAGCCTGCTACTGCATGTCAGCCTCTCCCTCTCTGCCTGCTTCCCTGTTTCTGCTAGCCAGCTTCTGCCCGGGTTCCTGCCTTGCTCCGTTTTCCAGCCTGAATAAACGCTTCTCATTGCATGCCAAGCTGCCAGGTTCTCTTGGCCTGACAAGCTCTCTCTGGTTGCCTGCCTCGCTCTCTCTCTTTCTCTTTATTTCTGCTCACTATTTACTATGCCCCCTGTGTTTCTTCCTAGGCACTACCAGTATGCTGCAGTCCATTTGTGTTTACTATTGCCTATGCCCCGTGTGTCTCCTCCCAGGCACTACCATTACCCTGCAGTGTATTTCTGCTCACTATTTACTATGCCGTTTCTTCCCAGGCACTACCAGTACACTGCGGTCTATTTTTTCTCACTATGTACTATGCCACCTGTGTTTCTTTCGAGGCACTACCAGTACACTGCGCTCTATTCGTGTTCACTATTTCCTATGCCCTGTTTCTTCCCAGGCACTACCATTAACCTCCAGTGTATTTATGCTCACTACAGTGAAACCTCGTTGCATCGTTTTTGAAGGGGATGGAGAACAAAAACAATGAATATGGGAAAACGATATTTGCAGGAAACCATTAAAAGCTACAGATAAGAAAAATATAATGACTTCTACTTACTGGCAGTTACATGATACAACTCTTCCTGTGTTCCTTCCCAGGCACTGCCACTACACTGCAGTCTACTTGTGTTCAACATTTACTGCGCCCTCTGTGTTCCTTCCCAGGCACAAGCAGGACACTGCAGTCTATGTGTGTTGAGTATTTAATGCACCCTCTGTGTTCCTTCCCAGGCAGTAGCAGGACACTGCAGTCTACTTGTGTTCAGTATTTACTGTGCCCTCTGTGTTTCTTCGCAGGCACTACCACTATAATGGAGTATACTTGCTATCAGTATTTACTGTGCTGTGTGTGTTTTCTCCCTGGTAGTATCACTACCCTGCAGTCTATTTCTGCTCACTATTTACTATGCCCATAACCTATTTTCTACTTCCTTTATGCTCTGCTATTCTTTATTCAGTGTTACTGTTTTTCGCATTCACTTCACATGATTTGACCGCTATATAAAATCTTTTACTATAACAATTGTTATTGCTCTTATGAATGTATACATATACACAACACGCAAGTTTAGTGATACGATTGATACCTTCAATGTTGTTGTGTTCTTTGTGTCAACCCACAGGATATTTGTAATGCCTGGACAACAACATGAGGTATGAGTGTACAATTGTCGGTTGTATTTCAGGTAAGTTAAGAAGCAGTAGCATTAAAAGTTATACATGACTGATGAAGACTCACTGTGTGCTGTCTTTTGTGCTGGGAGAATGGAACTCTGCTGGCCATTTGTTATGATGCACTGCTCCCCAAATCTGCAAACAGAAAACACATATCATCAGTTTCAAAGATCCTGGTGGTTGAAAGAGATGTGTTTGCACTTCATATTGCACTTATATTGTAAAAAAGAAGGGTGATATAAAAAAATTAGAAAATAAGAACTGAAACATTATGAAATTTTAAGGTGATTTATCCCGATTGTGTAATCAGTCAAATATATATTTTGTAATGATACAGTCACACACAACATCAAGATACATTCCATCAGGCGACGAGGTTCGGCTTACTCCCAGCTATCATTAGGCTTTCTGTCTTCACGAACTATAAATAAAAACTTTTTGACTGCAACTAGGCATCTTTATAAAAAATCATCATAAAATATTAATAAAACAACAGATAGTAAAACACAAAATTAGTAGGAATGGTACAAGTGTATAAAATTTAATATATGTCACGTCTTGAAGGGAGTGAACAGTTTTTTTCCGGTGGTGCACACCCAGGTCATAATCTATGATGCACAAGACTATTTTTTATATGTGAAGTATTGATTACTTTTTAAAACTTGACGAATATTAAGGCTTCCAATATTGATGTATTCTGAGCGATTTCTGGTAAAAATTCGCCTTTGCATGGATGGTTCTTACCACAATATCTGTGAATTAAAAAAGGCTTAATTAAACTTTATTATGTTTTGCAAAAAAATTTTTTAGCCACTATATGTAGTAGCATTTTACTAGCTTACTCTTTGTGTGCAATAGTAGAAAAAACACCTAATTTTTACATGCCTGGTGCTGCAGAAGGTCAATGTTGTCATGACATTGCATGTCAAGGCTACTGTGTACTTTATCAAGCACAGCTGCCTGCTGTGACGTAGACACATCTACGTGAGAGGCAGATGGAAGGAAGAACTAGTCACATGATTTCCTCTTCCACCTGTGACCTCAAAAATTATATTTGAGTCATTATATGCTTGCTTATCATTTACTTGGTTTCCCCTTACCGTTTCCGCATAAATGTAAAATTTTTTCTATAGTATACATGTATGCCGTTTTTTAATAAAATGTGAAACTTCCATATCATTGATTTTTCCGAACGAGTGGCCACTGTCCAAAAGGTGTTGGGCAACTTTTTTGAGCTACTATTATTGTTTTTAAATGACTGCAAATGTATTATACTTTATTAATATTTTATGACTATTTTTTGTAAGAGATGAGACCTCATGCCTGATTGTAGTCAAAAACCTTTTATTGATAGTTCTTGAAGAAACAAGGCCTAATAGGCTTGGAATAAGCTGAAACTTATTGCCTGATTGATTCTATCGTGGTGTTATGCATGACTGTACCATCACAAAACACATATTACAGAATTTGTTTAACTATATTATTCTTTGGTGGGAGACTATATAACATCTGTCACCATACTGTATTCAAACCATGAAGGTCCACATGAGGCATTATGGCCTTATGTTTATATTGTAAACTCATGACAATCTGATACTACTTAACACTTCACTGATACAGTCACGCTGTGAATTACACAGCTGAATCTTTTGGGGGTCAAGACTCTCCACGGGTGGGAAAGATTGTAACAGAAGAGTTTCTACAGCATTTATCTACAGCTAGTAGTCATTCTACAGCCCGAGTTAAAACTGTTCCTGTGTCAAATTCTGTTCCACGCCATAAAATATTCTTAAACATTCCATTGTGATAATATATAAATTGTAAAGAAATAAACCATCAATCATGCCAAAACATATTTTTTCAGAGATTTAGTGCATTTTATAACATGTTTTGGCCAACTTAGACATCTTCATGGACTACAACTTTGTATGTAATAAGTGGGAGATAAGTATCAACATAAACTATTACAAAAACAAAATGAGATCTCATTTTTCACATAAAATAGCAGCACCTTCCACATATTCCGTACAGAGTTGTATTATCTGAAGATGGCCAAGTTAGCCGAAACATGTTGCAAAACATAATAAATCTCTGAAAAAATAAAATGTTTTGCTGTGATTCATGGTTTACTTCTTTACACTTTACATATTCTTAACCTTGGCACAAGATAGACGTGAGTAACAAGCACTGGTCATTTTATGCACCTCCTGAACAGAAGGCTCGGTACATGTCAGAATTACAATTACGTGCAAGCTTACAGAATATCTGAACTCTGTTTACATCCAGCTGTTGCTAATGACCTGTGGAATGTCCAATGCAATTACAAAGAAAATTTTGTAGCAAGTATATTAGCCAGTGAGCATGCACAACTAAATCACTCAGAAGATGGTGACAGTACGTGCCTCTCAAATGGCAGCTATGCAGTGAAAAAACCAGAAGGTTATAATCATGCGAACAACCTGCTAACATCAAACACTATTCTTAAATAAGGCTATCCCTGTACTGAATGAAGTATCGGGCCGTGAATGTACAAGGGGGAGTAGCAGCGTAGGGCTCAACATACTGTTAATATTTCCACCAGGCACAAGGGGTGCCTTGACGCCCCTGCCGCTTTACCCCATGTACTGACTGAATAGGAAATTCTGTGAGCCTCAGAGCCTGTCTGGATGCTCGTCCCTAGCTACTGCTGTTGCCAATAATCTATGGCATGTGAAATGCAAAATTAAAAAAAAAAAAACCCACCTGACTCTGAACTCTGAAGCAATGTGTCACACAACTGGCAACTCTGTCACACGATACACACCCATGACACAGAGACTCCTCATTAGTGGTTACACAAACAGACGAGGGCAATGATCCATGCACCCATCTAACATCCTTCAGTCAGATTGCACTGGATGGGGCAGCGAGTCCACAGGGCACTCCCATCTTGTTCTTAAGATAAGCTCCTCAAGATAGGTGCACTCTGGGACATCCTGGATACTCCTCAGTCAGCCCAATCCACAAGATTCTAAAACATTTGGAATAGACATAGTTTCACAGATGTCTCTCCATGAAGCATCAAGCCATCAATGTACAAGGGGGAGTAGCAGCATAAGGCTCAACATATTCCTAATTTTGGCACCAGACACAAACGGTTGCCTTCAATCCCCTTCCGCTTTATCACGCGCTGAATGAACAGGACATTGCATGAGCCTCAGTGCCTGTCTGGATGATCTTCTCTAATTACTGCTGTTGGCAATGATCTTGGAATGTGAAATGCAAAATTCAAGAAAAACCCCCTGATTCTGTATTTCCAAACAATGTGTCACACTACAAGCACCTCTGTCTTATGATATGCACCTCTGATACACGGACCCCTCATTAGTGGGTACACAGACAGATGAGGGAAATGATGTGTGTAAGAATACAACAGGATCTACGCACTCCTGGATCTGGGCACTCCTGGATGCTCATCAGTCTGCAAAGACCACAAGATTCTAAAACATTTAGAATAGACTTTGTTTCAATGATGTGTGTCCATGAGTGTACGCACGTGGCCACAAGAAAATAAGGCATACACAACATTCATAATTCAATCTTTTCAAAACTGGAGGTGGATGCAGCATTCCATCACCCAAAACATCTATTTAATTTTGTCCCAATGCCACACTTAAAAGCATTTACAATGAAGTAGAAGTCTTACAAACAAAATTACACAATCTGCAATCTGCTTACCACTGTAAGCCAACTTATGCCCCACCCACAAGGTCACGGGATAGTACTGGCCACTGATGTGGCAACAAATCATGATCGCCTTGTTTATAAGTATATTTCTATAGTGTCCAAACTAATGACGAACCTGATGACGCACCGAGTTTCAGATTCCTAACGACACACATCGCAACTCCTAACGTGAAACACACACTGACTGGACAGTCCATCCATTACAGATAACGTGCATGGTGCGGGTAAACTTACTGCATCTTGTGAAATCCGACAGTATAATGACGATCACGGCCTTCTGGTGTGTGATACCATGTGGTGTGGCAGAGGCATCATGTTCCAGAGACACTTTCTGCCACCATCAGGGTACAAGATGAAGGCAGCAGGCTCCTACATAATGATACCTCTCTGCCAGACCACACGACATCACCTACATAAGATAATCATCTTCATGAATATTTCTTCCCGACTCCAATCCCAGTGGGTTCCCAGAAGAGGATGTGCAGAGGCCACAAACGCAGTCTCGTTCTTCATCATCATTTGGAATGGCATCCTGTCACTGCTGCCTGTAAAAATACTGTACATTATTTTCAACTTTTAGTGGCAGTTGTTGTTAAAATGGTCACCTGAACAAAACTAAGTCACTCTTAAGACAGTGACTGCGTGTTCCCCTCAAGTGGCAACTATGCTGCATAAAAACCAGAGACTACAATCATCTGAACCTACACTATTTGTAAATAAGATTATCCCTGTGCTGAATGAAGCATCAAGCCATGAATGTACAAGGGGGAGTCCCAGGATAGGGCTCAACATATCCTTAATATTGGCATCAGAAACATGTGGGTGCCTTCATGTCCCTGCCGCTTTACTTCATGTATTGACTGAAAAGGAAAGTGGCTGAGCCTCAGAGCCTGCCTGGATGCTCTTCTACAGCTACTATTATTCCCAATAATCTATAGAATGTAAAATGCAAAACTGAAGAAAAACCACTTGATCCTGAACTTCCAAGCAACGTGTCACACAACTGGTAACTCTGTCACATGACACACCTCTGATACACACTCCTTATTAGTGGTTACACAGAGAGACCAGGGCAACAATCCATGTACCCAGACAACAGCATCTAACATCCATCAGTCAGACAGCACTGGATGGGGCAGTGGGTCCACTGGGCACTCGTCCTGGTTTTAAGATGATAAGATCCTCAAGATGGGTGTACACTGAGATTTCCTGGACGCTCCTGTCAGTCAGTCGGCCAAAACCACAAGATTCTAAAACATCTAAAACAGACATTATTCTCTGATGTGTCTCTATGACTGCAGGTAATAAAGCATACATATTTGACATTCATAATTCAATCTTTTCAACCCTGGAGGAGGACACAGCATGCAACCCCCACAAAATGTCAGTTCAATTTTGTCCCAATACTATGCTTAAAAGCATTTACAATAAAGTACAAGTCTTACAAAAAAATTACAAAATCTCCGTTACCACTGCAAGCCAACCACCCCCCTCCCCACCAAAGCTCACCGAATAGTACTGGTTACTGAAATGGCAACAACTCATTATCACCTTGTTTGTAAGCGTATTTCTGTAGAGTCCAAATTAATGACAAGACTGATGACGCACTGAGCTTCAGTTTCCTAACAACACACATCCTGTCTCCTGACATGACATACACCTTCACTAGATGGTCCATCCATTATAGATGACGTGCATGATGAAGGTGGACTTCCTGCATCCTGTGAGATCTGGGAATCTAATGAAGATCACAGCCTTCTGGTGTGTGACACCGTGTAGTCTGGCAGAACGGTATCAGTGTTCCAGAGACACTTCCTGCCACCATCAGAGTAGACGGTAAAAGCAGCAAGCTCCTATCTAACGATAACTCTCTGCCAGACTACACAATCTTACATTCTGCAAGATAAACATCTCTGTGCAGCTTTCTTCCTAACTCCGATCCCAGTGGGCTCCCAGAAGATGCGCGAAGCTATGTCTTGCTCCTCTATCTGTTTCCATGGCGTGGAGAGCAACGTACTTAAATGGCTGGCGTTCTCGCTGTCCCTTATAAAGGACGCTGGAGCCTAGAGAAGTTTTAAATGCCATCCCGTATAGAGGACGGAGGTACCCTAAAGGTTAATGGGCTTAAAACTTACATATCCTACCTTACAACCACACCGTGAAGCTGGCGAACGATGGCGACCCTCTTCGTCACGGATTATTTAGCACAGATAATCTAAGCCCTTGATTAACCCGTAGTGGTAACTACCCAACCTGCGGTGGTAACCATGGGTTAGAGATAGAGAAAAGATCGTACCACAGATTATGTATCAGCCTGATTGGCGTTGATAAGGAGGAATTTTCACCAAAGCGGCATGGATCATATATGACGCCCCCACTGACCCCCTACCAATGAATATCTGGTCTCTCAATTACGTAACCCTGACCAGAGGTAATAAACCTATTACCAAGGAGGTCACACTGGGTAACAACTATGAATTCTGTTGTGAATATATTCAACTTCAGGCCAACTCCGGCACACATGCTACACATCAGCAACATCCTCATGTAAAAATTATCCTCATTGAGACAGTATTTATCATTATTTATTACAGAAGCATGGAAAAGGTGCCTTAAAATAGTTCACATTCACTATGCTTCATCATTCAGGGTATTGGTTTGTTTTCATCTAAAAGCAGTATGACTGAGTACAAATTGATATAAAATTTAGATACTGTACTGCATGACCTTAACAAATCATTTTCACACTGTAGAATGACATCTATAGTACTTGCTCACAGATTTGTTGGTTAAGATACTCAAATACATTTTGAGCAGTCACTTTGGTATGCACTGCAGTATAGTGCTTTTCTTTCTGTTACCTGTCTGGAAAGGATTCATGTGGCTCAGAATAGGGATCAGTAGCAGGCTTTTCTGAACACAGCAATGAACCTTCAGTTTCCATAAAAGGGAATTTCTTACTCAGAGAGGCTATTAGTGCCTCATGAAGCAATCTGCTCCATGGAGTTCGTTAGTTATTATAATGTGCCTGATGAATAGAAGAATCTGTACGTTTGCATGAAAAATAGTTGAAGGAACACATAAGAAACATCTGGGTATAGAATTTTTCCTTGCTGAATTCAGTATAAATTTGTTCTCGATATAATTGCAAATACAGTGCTCTGTTGCTTTTGCTTCATACTATGACATGGTAGCATATTTTACAGTAAATACACCATAAGGAAACAAGAACTACAGGGGACAAAACAAACTGCAAATCTAGAATAATAGGGTCCTAACATAAAAAGGTTTTATAACACTATTTGGAAGCCAAGATTGTTCTAACGCAATGTAACTATACAGAATTTATAGTTGTTCTCCTTTCCAAGTTACATCCTTAACTAGCACACTTCAGTTTGAGATCTGTGCTCTTCTAGGATATCCCAGAAGAGTGCAGGTCTCATCAACATTGCGGTGGAAGCCTGAAATTGAGATTAGTATGCTTCAATTTATCACAACTTCAAACAGCTGCAACATAAAATTTTAGTTTTGTTTTTAATATTTTTTCTGGCCCTACTATTATAGGTGTATGACATGAGGAAACTTGTTTTTAAAATCACTGTTATCCCTGTTTGACACTATCTATATTTGCTCCATGTGTAACATAATATGATGATCAAATTATCAAATTATAACTGGGCTGTAGCACATGGATAACATATTTCGAAAGACTGGATGTACAATGACACAGAACTGCATACTGACACTTTGTGGTCTTGGTATAGGAGGGAGCAAAATTTCCACCCAGGATTTCTTTATTTATTAAATCCTCATGATAAACATATATCTAATATAACATACCATATTTAAATACTTCATAATTAAATAAATATATACATTTTTGTCAACTATCCAAGAAATTATACTGCCTCTCTGCTTTTAATTAACAAACACATATATCTGCAGTTACTCAAAGTTTTATGACTTTGCTTGGCATAAGACATTCACCGGGCCATCACATTCTAGCAGTAAATAATTTTTCAACATTCTGTTATTGTCTACAATGCCTTTGAAGAGTCTCTGTCCACTTCATGTCTTTTGATAAGACCAGCATTAGTAATGCTTAAGATTAACAATAATTTTCTCAGTTTGTCACTGAATGTGGAAGATTACACATTTATTCGGCACTCTCATCAATCTCTTCCATGCAGATGATGTTTTTATACTTCCTGTACCCCATGCTTCATTTCATGATGTGATCATATATACACATTGCTGACTTATGGGTAAATGCACCTTGCCAATCAGTGCTTTTTCTAAATACTCTAGCAACTTACATTTTGGATTATTCTAAAACAACAGCTCTCTCAGGTCTTTTAAATTTTAAAATTGTTTCTTTCACTGACAAGAGAATATTTTAAAGCAATGATGGACTAAACAAAGTACTTCATGTAGGTAAGTAGCAAGGTTCAGGATCTTACACATACTGTATAAGGGTAATTCAACACATGCTGTGGCTTTGAAATTTTGACTTCACATTCTTCTTGTGATCAACACACCACAGACTAAGGATTCAGATGTGTTGCTTATTATTCTCATATTGAAAATATCTGTTACTTTCTTGGTTGATTACAAAGTAAAAAATATCTAAACTTAAGATTAATCACTTTATACATTTCGTGTTATCTTTAGGTTAACACATGGTGATTAAACAGTATGAAGCCACTCATTTATTTCGACTGTTTCTTTTCTAGTCTTAGGAATGAACACATCTGAACAACAGACTACAGAAACTTTTAACATATACCTACAGTTAAAAAACCTACAAGAATTTGCTTTACTTCAAAACACAAAAAAATCTAATTTCCGTATTGGAATTTCTGTGTCACCTTTGGCCAATACGTATGTATTAATGCAGAATTTTTTAAACTATGTGCCACATTAGCCCTAGTTTCATGCCTAAATTAAAAATTCCAAATCAATTACTGTCCACATTGGCACTTGCTCTGTGTCTTCCCTTCTGTTCTGGCTTCAGTACACAACACTATGTACACCTATCAAAGTGTGCATAATCTTTACAATAATAATGTTTCATTTTTGGATCTGCTTCTCAATTTTTAAAAACTGTACAAACGTGTATTACATTTCACATAGGAAATATACTTAAAGAGTATGACTACTCTACTGTGCAGTGAGTAAGCATGCATACAGAGTGTGCTGGCTGTGCCCAGGAACATCCTAATGTCTCAAAATTTGGTATTCTGTGTCTCACTTTTTAAGTTCATATTTCTAATTACAGTCTGTTATTTAAAAAAAACTTCAGTTAAGGTTTAATTTCTTTAGTTTGTTTGGTGAATAAAGGTAATGTCCTTTATGATTAAGTATTCAATAAATATTTGTGCGCGTATGCCAAAACACACACACACAAAACTAACTTCCTTCAAATGATGTAATTTGAATACCAGATTCATGTTTCTGCATGAAGAGTAGGAATGTAACATGCTGAAGCAGGCATTAGTTTATACCTTTGGTTACAATTTTAGAAGAAGCAACTTACTTAGAACTTTTGGTACTTTGATACTTCAGTGTATTACATGGTCACAAATTTTGTAAATTATAGAATTATCCACAACAAAATATAACAAAGAATTTTCCTGATGATAATCTCAATTGTGTTAGAGTGGAATAACATTTAAAAGGTTATCAGTACATATTTTTATACCTTAAAGTCTACTCCATGAATAATATGATTTTTACAGTAAATTGAATATGACAGCAACATTTGCCTGTAACATGGCAGGAGTATAGCATTTCTAAATTCCATTATAATACGTAACCTTTATGCCCTACCTACAAGCACTTTTGTCCTCAAATACTGCTAGATCATATACACATGATGGCTCCATGCTAGTAAACTAGTAGATGGATTACGTAAATGCCAATGACATTTAAATGCATTGTAGAAACAGTGACAAATACCACAAAAAATGAAATGCAACTCCCAAATGGACACATCATCACATTATTAATAGAATTACACTTTTTGATCAACCAGCATCATTACTTTCAAAAACAGGGCCATGGTTTAATTTGTCAAAATGTTTGTAAAAAACAAGCATTTGCACAATACACTTACCTAAGCTATAACAGTTTAAATTAATGCGAGCAGTATGTGACAAGTTTAATGTCACATTTTTTAGATTATTAAAGACGAGAAGATGTAAGTATTAATAAAGACAACAGTATCAGTGAATTTTATATGTCCCAAACACCTTATCAGTTTCACTGTTACCACTTGAATGAAACACTGCATAATTAAACACATCAGTTTTTAAAATACTAAATAATATTGCTGTTTTCTTTCCTCCCCAGTTGGAGTACTATTTATGTTGTCTGACACCCCCATCACATTTAAAATTAATCTTAACTCTTGACATTAAAGCAAAAATTGGAAGCATGAAAACTGTTTTAGGGGTAGAACTAATCACATACAACCCACAAGCAGCAAAATACATGTTGATTCTTTTCCTGAAGCAAAGGAAGAAAGAGTCATCATCACCTACATTATGTTAAACTCACAAATAACAGCTACCTACTGTAGCTTAAATATGAATTGCATCACTGCATTGTATGTGCATTACAGGATATTTAAGCACTAATGTTTGTGTGTATATTTATATATATATATTTTTTTAACCTTCTATTTAGTGAATACCTTGCATTTTATCAATGCTAATTGGGAGTACAACACCTATCAACACACAGTACAAGTTAGAATAGGTAACTTGCAAGAACTGGAAACAGTGCTATCCCCCAAGGCCAGCAACTAATTTCCATATGTATGTACGCATGTATGTATGTATGTATGTATGTATGTATATATGTATGTATGTATGTATGTATGTATATATCAAAGAATTATATTTGTTTTTGTAAATACACTAAAACTGTTTTGCAGTTAATGACATTCTCCATTCAGATTTTGTTGAACATGAAAGAATCTTCCAACTAATTCACACTCTCTTTACACAGTCACTTCTATATACTGCACTATCATTCATGTAAGGGAAATATTGATTATTTAAGGGCTCCTACATAAGTACAGTGCAGCTAAACAGATCATGCCAATTAAATTCATTGTGTAATTTCTCAGTTTCCATCCATATGACTGCAGAATATACTGCACATTTGTATTCTGCCTTAATTGCTTGGCATGCAAATAATTCCTATGTGGTGCCATGTTATGTTTAGACTGTCGACTATTTCTTTGGGCTTTCTGGCTCTGCCATTTTCCTTGTAATTTCCTTGAAAATGGCATGATTTTTGAAAAAATGTATCCAATATAAAATGCGTTTCAATCTCCATGTTTTTCTGAAACTTTTTCCAAGCCCTAATGAACTCAGTGTGATATTACAAATTTATACAGGTCTTCATGTAAAATGCCTGCTATTTTGTCAGACTTTAACTAAAACTGAATTTCAATAAAAATCTCCAGTATAAAGTTTCACAAAAATCTGTCCACTAGGAGCTGAGCTTTCCATGCAGGCTGACAGAGAGGCAGACATGACAAAGCTAAAAGTCAAATTTTACTGTTTTGCTAATGCACCTAAAAGGAATGCTCCTCTTACCTTCTGCAGAGCATCTGAGCAAAAAGCTGCAGGTTTGCCAAGCACCTGCAAAACCCATTAGTTAAGGCCTTAGAAGGCAAACTAGCCATGCTAATTAACAAATACATTAAAGAAATACATACAAATAGAGTAAAATCTGAAATATCCGGCACCTCCAGGACCAAAGGCTTGCTGGATATCGCAATTTTCTGGACATCAGAATGTTACACTTAATATGTATCTTAGTGTACCTCATGGACGGACCTGTTTTTGTCTTTATCCTTAACACTACTCTTTTCTGCTTTTCTTTACCACCACCTTCCATGACAAAAATGAAATGTTCCAGACACTGCACTGTAACATCCTGTAACAGATGAAGGCATTAAAGCAACTGACCATACCACACTACAGTATTTGACCACTCTTTGTCAATTCGCCGGTTAAGAGAGATTTCTGGATAATCCAATACCGGATATCGCAGATTTTGCTGTAGGAGGTTTAACATAAATGTGAACTTAACAGTGTAAACTTTAAATAACAATCTGAAGTAAAGGCATTAAAACTACCAATGGCAAATCCTGGTCTAGAAGTCAGGACATGCAGAATGTAACTGTACAACATGGCAGAACTCACACAAACAAATTTGCTTATTGCAATACTTGAACAAAGGTGAAGTTTGGTGACTTGAAGTCAAAACATGAATCGGTCTACTTTCCTGGTCTGCTGCACACAAAGCCACAAAGTGCCGTGATATACAAACTACAGAATGCATACAGTTCATCCCAAGCAAAACATCACAGCAATTTCTTTTGTACAAGGCCTCCAGTTTTACTGACTTGGCAATGCAGTAGGAGACTGACTAGTGTGGTTCCAATATTCTGTGCAATACCATAAAACATAATTATAGGCAGGAATTTTACTGAAAGATAACAAAACTGTATCTTAGAGAAACACCTCAGAAACTACTTGAAGAGAATGCCAGTACTGTTTTCAGAACATATTCAATCTACGAAGTGGTAATTAAATATCATGTTGGCTTTAGTTATTTTGTTAAGCATACTACAAATATTACACTCCTGGTACAATATTTTAGCATCAGCTTAAGTTTCCTGTTTATCACTCTTCTGATTCCTTGAGGAATGGCATAAGTATAAATATAACCCTTGCAATATTCTACGACTCACAACATGGAGTACTGCAGAAGTGGGAAAAGCAATTGAAACTCTTTTATCTTAGTTTATGTTTCAGTTTGGGGCTCAGCATTGTTTGTGGAACTTTTCCCATACTTCTCAGTGCTGCTTCCTTCAAATAACAAACATCACACATCTTTATTATGTCATTATAGGATTCTTGTGAGAGGAAGAGAATACAATCAGTTTGCCTTACAATAGTTTAATGATCACTAGTGTACTTAAGAGAGACTTAGTACTGGTAAGCAGCAATCAGAAACAGATCCGAATAAATTCATCTAATAGAAGACTTTTTATTTAGTGGTCTTCAATTTATACATCATGTCATATTTCTTTAATTACATATGATAACTGTTCAGAAATTTTATTTTCTATAATACTGTAACTTTCCATTTACAGCTTCAATATCCAAAGACATGACTATTCCTGAATTGCCACTACACCAATATCAGCTAACTCTACAACCTTTCTTTCTCTTTTAGTTAACATCAACTTTAAATGGCACAGTATATATACATACAATATATAATATTAGTGCATCTTGCTGCCTGTGGTTTAAAATATAAGGTCACGTATTATCTGTTCAGAACATGCACATCATGTTTTTTATGATGGAAACAAATTAAAAATGGCAACTACATCAGAATGTGAAACACATGCTTCCTTTATATTAAAAAAGGTGTTAGGGACATGAACATATTTCTATCCACTGAAACTGTAACAGGTTTAGACAACCTACAGTAAATAATCTGACTAGTTAGTTTCACATTCTTTTGCACTGTTTGTGGCTGAACTATGCTGGGAATTTCACTTTGGGCATAGTAGGATTAAATATTCCCTGCTACGCTTAACATACACAGTCAATAAAGGAAACACAAATATATAAAAAATTACTAAATAGATATGACTGATGGCAACTGTACATGCCCCTCTCCACCCTTCAAAAGCCAAGAAACTGAATACTGATGAAAATCTTCTTCATTGTTCTCAAACAGAAAATGATGCAAAACCCACGCTCTGAATGCAGGAAAGCACAAAGTAATTATTTATAGACATTTAAATGTCATTATTTATGTTTACTCATCTGCACCTTATTTAATGACGTAAATAACTCAGATCATACAGTGCTGAAATCTGATTTTTGTATACCAAATCTACAGTTGTGTACTGAATTTTGCACCATTCAGTCATTAGCCAGAGAAGAAAGGGCTTCCTGAAAGTCAAATTAATGCAGCATGTAAGAAACACAATGGCTTTACCATCCAATCACACACCAATGCAGGAGGGTGTGTGCGCACACGCGTGTCCACACACACACACACACACAAAGGTGCACTATTAACTCTGTTGTCCATTATCAGTACAAAAAATTAATTTCAATAAAATTTAAATTTGTTTTTTGCTCACACTGTCGACAAAATTCAAATGTTGTCCACATCATAATGGCATCTTCACCTTGTACACAATCTTAGACAAAGAAAGGAGTCAAAATATCATAAATTAATATGTTTCAGTTTAATTTTGTAGTGAGAATAAAAATATTTTTCAAATTCACTTTTTCCCATCTCTGGAAATCTGCAGCCCTGTGCAAATGCTCCATATTCCGTCAGGCTGGCCCTGGGATCCTGAATGTGTGCGTACTAAAAACTACATCACAACCAGGAAAAAATATACAAGACTTTTGTGTGTCACAAAATATTACATGTATCAAAGCTTTTATAGTAGTCACACATTAGCTAATTTATACATTAAAAAGCCACTGCATGGTTGAACAGAATGATCACTGATAAGGGTTAAGGATCCATATGGTCCTGTTGCATAATAGATTTAGTATTATGCTGACAGCAATCCTCACCAGATGTTTTCCTGTTTACATGTGTAATTTTGGCAGCTTCATACAAGAGAAAAGGAATACTTCAATTTTATAGAAGACACAAAAGAAAAACTGATGGCTGTGCTGTAACCTACGTGTTTACTAAGGTGAATAATATTGTCTTATGACCTACATATGCAGTAGATAATTCATTTTATTTCCAATTTCATCATAAACATAACACGCATAAAGCGAATGGAAGAAATTCTCTAAATATGTGTTAAAAATAAATAAAATTAATTTGGATCATGTAATATACCAAGTAAGTCTAGACTACAGGAATAATCTCAATAATTATACAAATAAGTAGGAAAAAAATTTATGCAGTTAAGCTTATATGTTAACTTATTATTCCAACAGTATGATAGACTGGAAAGAAGAGTACACTGGAATGCATTCAATGTTGATTGTCCACAGTAAAGGAGAGTGAAAGAAGACAGAATAGCCTGTATGGCATAAAATAAGAAAACAATTATACTAAATGGTAGTAATTAAATGAATAAGGGACATGAATCCCACATAATTAATGAAAACTTCATACAATTAACCTGGGAAGACATTTTTGATAGCAATTATCTATAAGTCACATTCTGTGAACTTACATATGTGTAGAATGAAATAGTTTACTATAAATAAATGTCAAGTTTAGGCATAAATACCATCTGAATAAAAATACCTTATATTCTGTCAACTGATCAACTGCCATGAGGGTGAGAATTGCTGCTGCATCTTACATAAAGTATTCATTTTCTTGTCAGCACACAGCAGTACGGCCTTCTACAAAACCGTTTCCCTGAGACTGTGGATCCAGTCAGTTTAAAGAAGCCTACTGCTTAGTTCTTTCATATAATACAACATACATGCAATTTCTTCCAAAATAAGCTGTACGACATAGACTACATTCCTTACTGAACATGACGATAATGGATCTAACATGGCATAAAAACTGGATTATAAAACACTCACTCCGTTTACATCATTGCTTGTTAGAATGGATGGGAAAGAGGAAGAAACATTCATACCAGTAATGAACAGATGAACATGAAATGACAGTAACTCTTAATCTCAGTAAGTGGGCTTGCTAGCAGCACACATGGTGACATACTAGAAGCTGGGGTTATTTCTCAATACCTTACACATGTACATAACAAATACATGGAGATGGATACCTTACAAATGAACACACACAACAGAGCAAGATTTCTTAGTGAGATAAAGCAACTGAAAAGGAACAGCAACTGTTTTCAAAACTTTGGAAATTAAAGATTTCTGAATATTAATAATATATGAACAAGGTAATGTCAATATTATAAGAAACTGTTACAGATATTAATCAGTATCAATAATGATAAACATATCACACTCTAGTAGTGATGTGTAAATATGTTAGTAGCATGACTTGCTACAACATATGGCTGCAGAAAAAGATGCATGAAACAACAGAAGAGCCACACAAAACAAGTAATATCACCATTGGAATATAAATGAACAATTCAAATGTCACTCATTTGTTTCAAAATGTCTTTTTTCCCAAACACTAATTCTTTAGTTGCATACAACATTGTTGTACAAATAGTAAATGCAAGTAATTTCTTGCATTTTTATTGATGCAAAATGAAATAAGAAGCTCTGAACTGTAAGGCCACTATACTATAATAAGTACAGCATCACTTTGTTCTCTTATTGATTTAGTATTGACAATAATCACAACAGGAGTTAAATAATTAAATCATCCACATAAAACAGAGAACTACAGCCCAACTGCTGCGCGATGGCCAGCATAATTCACAGTACATTATTTAGTACAACCTCAAAGCTGCACTACATATCTTGTTCTACTAATAACAGCTTGGGAAGCATTTTTCAAATTTGATGAAGACAACTCTAAAATGCACAATGGCAATAAGTTTTAGGGACAAAGAGGAAGAGGAGAGAAGCGCGAGAGAGTACTGCCTCTCCTGTAACCTCCTCCTGCCACAACTTCTGATTCCCTGGCCTTCCTGCAGTGAGCGGGCTCTACAAACAAGATAACAATACAGCAACAGGCTCAGTAATTCATAACAACTTGACAAATATGAAGAATAAATTTCTTCTTACAGTGAACTGTTATTACTTCCAGCTACTCCAACAGCTAGGCTCCAGGAGTTTCAGAACTGAGGTGTGCCCATTTTATCTCAACCTGAAAACCACAGAACTACGAATGCAAATGAAGTTCTTTCAGTTACAATATGCCTGTTACATGCACCTGTTGACCACTTCTGAAAGTAATTACTCTATAGAAATTGTAGTTTAAAAAAAAGCATGTACACACCTCAGTTTTAAAGTCACATGAATAGGAAACCATTCACCACTATAAGATTACTATACTGGTCATGAAATCCATATTATTGACATATTAGTTTTCTTTATTTATTGATCTTTATCTCAAATAAATAAATCATAATTTTACTTCAGGACAAGAAATGTTTTGTCCCATGCATATAAAACATAACACATATTATTACAGCTAAAACAGAAGGTACAGACAACTTCAACACTCATAAGTAATGAAACAGATACATGAAAACATTCTTTTGTAGAGACTTAAGCACCATCTCTTTGGCTTTTCAGTATGAACCTATTTATGTTCTTCTCCAAAAATTAGACTCTTCCTGATGTTGTCGGCCATTCTTCAGCATCAAATTCTTAGATACTGATAGTCAAGTAGGAATGTTTGTTAGATACAGAAACTAATTCCATGTCATATTCAGCATCATATTCACTCCACATTACATATATTTTGTGATATTTTAGTCTTAACACAGGAGTGACAACCCAGAGCAAAACAATCTTGAAAGACTCCGCTGTTGAAATACAATACAAAAACTATACAAATATATAAGCCTGTCTTACATACACTACATTATTTATTTTGAGCATTCAATATTGGTGCAGATTAAATAATAACAAATGGTAACTACACGTACAATAATTAGCAAGATAAATTCTCCAGTGTATAACACAAAATTAAAATGTTTCACTTCATGATAAAGTGCATACATTGCCTCTGATTAACATACTAGCTAACGAGGGATTAAGGAACTATGAAATTAATTCAAAACAAGAGAAGCAATGAAGGTTAGTGCAACTGATATAGCGCAATATAACATCATATGCAAGACAGTCTTATGCAAGGGAATATATTCAAACAAATGGACTACATAAAAGCAAATATTTGGTCCCAATCTACTTTATAGATACTTTGAGTTGGATTTTGTGATAAAATTATTTCTGAAATTAATATCGACATATTTAATATAAGCAGTAACTGCTGAGAGAAACTGAATCTTGGATCTTAATATTTTCATGCTTAATTCCTGTTCAGTATTTCGTATAAGAACTGTCATTAATGCAACATATACAAAGTTCACCATGCTGGAAGTATACTCAAAAAGAAAATATCTGAAAGCAAAATACAGCTCAGTAATGCAATATTAAGCTTATCATGACAGACTAGAAGACCCATACTTTTTACAACATAATTACCAAAAAATTCTTTGGCTATACAAGACTGATTTTTACATTCAACAATAGTGAAGAGTTGTGGTTGTATAATTCAGCCAGCTGCTGCTCTAATCATGAGTGTGTGGAATTCCTGCCTGCTGCGTTTCTTTTGCCTTACATTTTGCCACGTTTTGTTCTAACTGTTAATTTGTACTTAACTGGATGTGTTCAATAGCCAGGGCTGCACTCAAAACAAAGTAAAATATTCTTGTAAAATATAAAAAAAAATAAAAATAAAGAAGTAAAATAAAATAAAATGTACTAATTAACTACATACACCAATTGTGAGGAAAGTGTATTAAATTCTAAGTGTAAATGTACTAATTTCTGTACATGTTTTCACTTTAGTTGATGGACACAAATTCATATTTGTGTTTCCCAGCATGTAATATATGTATTTCATAAAACCATTTCACTAGCCAGACACAGGGTACAATGTGCTGCATTCTCAAACACGTTCCAGACATAAGAATAAATCAAGGAGTATCCCTCAAAGTAATGAGTTACAGACCTCTCACAATGAACTATCAAGTCAGTCCTTAAGACAGAAGTGTCTGCCCTATTTTTCCTTCCAATTTACTTTAGAAAAATGTGGCTGGACATTTATCTGTTACTTACAGTGAATGAATTATCAATGATTATGGTATTAGTTTAAATAAATGAGAATGTGAATATGCAAATACATTACTACGTGCAATCTGTGGTCAGGGTTCCAGCTATAACAATTTTAAGCAGTGCAGTTTTCTTCACAAGACTTAGTACATACATTAAATACCTTAACACTCTGTTCTATTTGTCATATTTTTAACCACTTTATTACTCTGGATAACCCTTGACATTAAATGACTGGGCATCACCACTTAAAAGTCACATACATTAAACACACTTTCTATTCACACAGGCAGCTGCATTATTTCTGACACTGCATGCGAAGGTTTACATCAAACAAATGGAGCATCTCAAGATTTTTTTTGTTAAGGATAGGGAATGAAAACAGCCCTGATTATTGACACTTACAGCAGAACTTTTAACAAAAGCAGCCAAACTTACTCCAAACACATGGTCGCACATTCAGCCAGATAAATGGATTAGGAGGGCTACACTACTCATTTACAAGCCAAGACATGTATCTTTCCAAACAAATACCATCTGCAAAGATTTAAAAAAAACAATTTCAAAGGCTATTTATATTCAATTACTAACACTCAGGAAAGATAGCAGCAGAGTTGTACAATGCGGGAGCAGTAACAAATCCACAAACAGCAGGGGGGGCTTGAATATCTCACGGGATGACAACAACAATGACAGTGATAAAGACATGCCAGTCCCCTGTCACAACCACACCTCTTCACTATTGACCACTAGTCAGACTCGCTCACTGGTGCCTTCTGCTGGAGAAATGATGCAACTCTCTTCTCCTCCAGGCATATTCTTCCCAACAAGGAAACTGGGAGTTGTCTTCCCTACAGGACTTTGAAGAGTTACCACTGTGTTGGCAGCACTGAAATAACCACCAGGCTTTGGCTTCAGATGTCTGTTATTCATCTCCATGTGAACTATCTTCATGAACTCAATCTGTGCTGCCAACTTCTGAATTTCCTCCTGCGACAAATGAGTTGTATGCTCCAACCAATAGTTCTGTTAAATATGACTTGTGGCATTACTAAGCTTTAGTCTTGGTGCCTGATCAGGACACAAGTTTCTAGAATGTGTATATGCAGCCTTATGTTTTGCAATACACTGCTAGTCCACATGGCAAATTGTTAGTGTGCATGCTTCTACTTCCATTACAGGTTGTTCTTTGCACTTTACAACATGAGTCATGAATATTATTATCGAAGGCAAACCAGCCTGTGTTGGAAATTGTAACAGAACTGCATCAAGTTCAAACAGGGCCAAGACTGAAGTCAGTAACAAGAACTATGGGATCACATGGACTTTTCCAGAAAAATAAAGTGTAATGAAAGACAAACAACATGACAGAAAAATGATTAAATAATCTTTCCCATAACACTTGCCTTTGAGGTAGTTCTAAAAACATTTCATAGCCTAGTCATAGAACCCAAAAAGCATACAGAAGTAGCCGATCATATCTCTACTTTACTTGCGCTCCTAGCTGTTTCGGTTTATGCAGCTACCTTCAGGGACACAGCTCAGAATGTTACCAAGAGGTACTCAAGTTTTATACTTGCATAAAGTACCCATAAAACATGTCTTTGTATAATATGTGGTAAAAATGTGTTACAGATTTCCTGACCACTGTATCAGTAGCAGTGTAACATAATTTTACCTATTATAGGTAAAGTTTACAGTCATTATCCAACAAAGTCTCTAAAATCATGCCTATTATATAGTAATTCCCCATTGCCAGCTGTTATATCAAAATCACTGGATTGTCAGAAAAGTTATAATTGTAAAACATGGCTGACATCAGGAACATCTGCATCCCTGCATAGTGCCATCCATCTATGCATCTGTGTGTGTATCTGCCTGCCTGTATTCATGAACAACTACACAAAAACTGTCCAATTTTCATGAAATCTGACAATGAGAAGTTTTAATTCAAACTCACTGACCCAAGCAAATTTCAATTAAAATCACACAGAAGTAACAGATGTCTTACCTACACATGTTTCTGTCCACATTTTTAGTTTCACTCGTGCTTAAGTCACTTAATCTTTATAAAAAAATTTTTGAAGCAAAAGTTGCAGAGAAAAATAAAAGACAAGCTTTGAAACCAGAATCCTTCATTCACACATCTCACAATTTTAAAATTATTAAACAAAAGCAAGCAAACATGCCACAAGTTTTGAGCTACATATACATTTCCTGACTTGTCTTCATTTTAATTCAAAATGGATATTTGTAATAATGACAGAATTTAATAACAGTGTTACAATGTATTACATTAGTGCTCATAAAAGTTATGAAAATTGGAAGGAAAGTGTTAAATTAACCTGCAAAACTTTGTATGTTAATTTGATACCACAACCAACAAACTGGATTCCATTATGCAGTAAACAAACTCAGAAAGGAAACTGATGACATAAAAATTGCACAGAGAAGTTGTAATTATTGATATGCAACAAGGATCTGAGCATTTACGATCACAGAAACTTTCAAATTATGCTATTTGTTAAATTTCCAATACCCCAAAATGTCTGGCCTATAGAATTTGGTTTGAAAGGAGTAACTTAACTCTGGAAATACTTTAAAATAAGTTTTAATTCTTCTAATGAAGACTGTTTCTTCACCACATAACAATAAACAGAAAAGGCAAGGAATTATCATATATACACTGTTATACATAGAATGCCATGTAGAAGTATCCACATAAATAACGGAGCAGGAACAAGCAGATGCATAACAAATCATGCAAATGAATCATGTCAGTGCTGAACAGCAGTGGTCACAGTGAGGGACTCAAAGTCATTTCACTCTGCATTACAAGTGACAAGCCACTATTAGTTTCTGCTTCCCCCACCCCAAAAAAGAATGACTAAATAAATGAAACGCACAAAACATACTGCTCTATAAAGAAAGATTCCAATACTCAATACCAAGGAGAAGAAGGGCACATGGTCCTCGGCTTGTTTGAAATTGTTTATTCTGTGCATTTCAATCTAATTTATATTTTTTATTATTAAACCAACAAATGCACACAACATATACAATTGTATATTTTTATAAACCCTCCGACATGCTTTGGTACTATAGCACCAAAACATGTCAGATTTATAATAACTATCCGACTGTGTATGTTGTGTGTGCATTTGTTGGATTAATACTGAAAAATATAAATTACATGGCTCTAAGGTTTCTTTTACAAAAACAGAAATCTTTAAACTATCAAAAAAGGCAACACTGAATTTTATGTGTGAAAGTTACCAGCATATTTAGCAGATTTAAATCTTCTTTTTGTTTTAGTTTTATGGCAAACCATTTTGATATGGCATGCCACTGTGCACCATCAGAATACTAGCTCAGATAAATATAAATCCGTAAATTATCTATCTACATTAGCTTGAATTACTATGCTATATCCTGCACTTTTACATGTTCTTCACTGCTCTGTGGTAATTTAGAGTAATTTATGATAGACAGACATAAAACCCATACTAGTAACAGTTTGTACCACTGAACACAGGTGTGAAACACTCACCACCAAATAAAATAGTTTACTGATAGTTTGATGAATAAATCTAAACCAATCATTATGTTTGATATCTTGCGACAGAAGAAAAAGGACTGCTTACACATTCAAAACTGGCTATACTTTCTAATAACTTAATAATCTAATATACTAACGCCCTCTGATACAACAAGTTGCAAGAATTAGCCAGCTAAAACAAAAAGCAAATTTCAGCAAAATATTCAGGAGTAACAAATACAGGTGCAAAGCTGGAAAGTTACAGAACTTCTAAAAATTCAGAACATCTGTAAACGTGTAGACAGACAAACCAATTCTCAATTCTGGGACACAAAGGAACACATTTCTGTAACAAAAATACAACACAACTGAAGGACGTGCAAAGTGGCAGACCATTTATATAATAAAGCATTAAATAAATAAATACACAATCCTACAGCAAATGACCATTTGGAACTATGAACACCTGTCCCTCAGTGCAGCATGAACTGCAATGTCAGAGTAAAATAATGTAATCCTAAGAATACGCAAGATCTACCAAGATATGATTACTTCACATGCACATTAACAGCATCCACCATATCCCCTTTGTTGTATCCCATGAACTGCCAGAGAAAAATAATTGCTATTTCGGTTTCTGGCATGATTGACATGGATAATTGGACATACAGTGCAAAAACAGAACTGGCCCCATGGCCGACATGTGAAAGTGCTGCTTGAGAATTTAACTTCATGTTTATTTACTACATTTTACTACATTTATTTAATATGGAACTGGATCACACTGCTCCTGTACATACAGCCTACCTTGAAAAATGTTAACTATCTGAATATTGAGGTCTTCTGGGGTGTTATGGCACGTTGACTGGTAAAGTTTTGTAGGACTGTAGTGCCTTCTCCAGTCAAGCAGCCCAAGAAAGGTGAGTAACTTCTTAACACTTGACAAGACATAATATCCCAGAAGACCATTGTCAAAACCTTGCATATTGGATGTTTCATTTGTATTGAACACAGAAATTCCACTGGTCATGCATAAAAGACCCATCCTCATGATCTGTTAAAACAATGATGGTCATCAAAATTTTGACGATAGTTTGTTATAACCATAATAACAACCTATGCAAAATTATTTTAGAGAAATGTATCCACATATTTTCTACCTATTTAAATTACAACAGGCTTTGCATTTATGCCTGTAACAAATCACATTACATAGAGTATTTCATTCCTAACAAATATCTTGTGTCTGAAATATCAGTGATATAATATATAGCAGTTAATAAAGACAGACGAGAAAATACTGGGGGGGCTTCTTTGAATAAACATCATGGACACCTAAGTTTGAAACTGAACGATGGAACACAACGACAACATGGTGCTTTGTGAAAGATGGTGTTCATTTTACATATATGAAGAAGCCTTAGAAAAATAAGTAGCGGTAAATACAATTTCAGTAACTGTGATGAAAAATATACATGCACACATCATAGTCTAAATGTCACATCAGAAAGTAAAGGCAAATGTAATGTTAGATGACTGCAGGACGAACTGTATCTGGCTTGTAAATGGACTTCAACATTACCAGTGTTAGCTGATGGCTTTCAGAAATACTGTTATATTCTCTAGTGAAATGGTGCAGCAATAATCTTACGGTCACAATTAAACAAATAATAGAAGGAAAAATTAAGAAAATTTCAGAACAGGTCCTGTGCGACGCTGAAATAGAGCAGCATTAATCTTTCAACCATAATAAAATAAATAATATAAAGGAAAATTAAGAAAGTTCTGTGCAGCCCTGCCAACACATACAGTGCCTCCATCTTCAGGGTCTGAAGAGAGACAGCAGAATTTTCCAATGTTGGTACCTATGTAAAAATTACATGTTATCACATCACAGAGGACAGGAACATCAAAAGAAAGTAATCTTCCTGCTTGCCTCTAGCATGAATCAAATCCCTCAGGATATTCCTTATGTGCTGCAGTACTAAAATTCTAACCATTTCTAAACACTGCACACCTCTTTGAATTTGCCCCTTTTTGTGTGAAATGAAACCAGGTACTGCACAACACATATTTTTAAGACTTATGACACTAGTCAAAAGTCAACCCTTAAAAAACCTTTACATGGACAGAGTACTGCTATCACTTTACAGTCTGCTATATGCTTTGTCCCTGTTTCCTGTCTTAGCATTTACTGAATACAGTCATTTTTAAATTCTGGGAGGTGGTAAGCCCTATCTCCACAACATTAATTTTGTCATATTAAGGTACATTTGTCTGAACTAAAAACTATACACTCTTGAACTGATAAACAAGTAATTATGGGCTTTCTATATCTATTGACTTTCACCATAGTCACATACAGTGGCCCCCTCTTAAGAAGTTTTCCAAGGGACCCAGCAATATTAACATCTTGAGCAGGAAAAGCTCTTAAAATGGATTCATTTAAAACAATGGGACCAGTCCAGCTACACACACTGCAACGACATATTCCTTTTGAAATATTTATTAATAATTATCAGACTTACTGATGCATTCATTTAAAAACCTAAGTCAGAGATGTAATAAAAAATATGAAGTGCAAATACAAGAAATATCACATATCCAAAAGTGATCATTTGGACGAACTTTTGTGCTGCACGATGGAATACCATCATAACTGTTCTTTGCTTATCTGTTTACTGACTATGAAAAAGCAATGCAAGAGAATGGACTTATCACAAGTCAAATGGAGTCCCAAAAATGCAGCGATAAAATAAATAATTACACAAAAGAACAAATCAGTGACAAATATGAATGTCAATGTGAGAAAATTATTATGAAGAAACAGCATACAGGAACAAAAAGTAACCAACATTCATTGACATTCATCAGGAGTAATCCTCATCCTACTGGAAATCATACTACCACATAGGATACAGCAATCTACTCACATATGAGTGGGCTATGTTAATATGTAAAAACAGCAGAGACGAAAAGGCAACTGACAGTTGTCAAATGAACTAATGACACTGTGTAATACATGAAGTTCCATCACATGGAAAAGAACAGGAGTATGAAATATAACATACCACATGAAGCAGCTGGTTCCACTTTTGTCAAGAGGTCATGTTAAAGTACACAGAGAGTACATTTGAGACATTTGAAAGAGAGGGAAAAACAGTTTGAATATATGAGAGCAAATCGCGTGAATGAAAACAGCTGGAACAATCCCAGTTGCTGTTTACAACCAAACAGTTGAAACTTTCATGAGTATTATCAAGGACTGGATTCCACCTGGCACAGTCATCATAAATGACTGTTGGGCATCACACAGTATGCTTTAAAATTAAGGATACTCCCATCAATATTAAACCACTCTATTACCTTCATCAGTAAAACTACTGGAGCACAAACTAATACTATCACATTGAGACACCTAAAAGCATCACCGAGCATATGCAGTAGATACATTGACTACATCCTCTACCCAGCGCAGTACATGTTCAGGAAGAAACAAAAATCAGAAAATACAGTTACACTTCATAAATTTCTAGAAATGTTGGCATATATCAACTGCAGCCAACTGGACAAAGATGACAAACAAGAATGTAACATTTTATATTCCAAAGACATGATCTAATACAGTACTCTTTCTTATTACAAATATATGAATATACAACATATATTCATACATAATAATGTAACTTTACAAAATAGAAAACTGTCCCTCCCCAAACTTTTAGGCTGACCTGGGAAGATGGAAATCGGGGTAGTGTTATATTTGGGGTGTCAAGTGATTAACACTGCAAGAAATGTCTGTCACCTCTGAAAAAAACTGAATGACAGCAATAAGGGTGAGGTGTTACAGCCATGTTTTCGAGTAATTAATCCTGCAACATTACAAAATATGTGACAATTCTTTATAATGAATGTATGACAGTCTTGTGTTGCCAAATGTGATACATAAAACGCAATCCAGCAGTCTATTTACAGAATGTGCAAATAAAGCAACTGCACCAGCTGCTTCAATCCCATCATTCACACCACAATAATTTTCTTCCCATGCATCAGTACTTTTATATTGCCTAAATTTGTCCTCATTGACTTTCTCATACTCCCACTGTTGGCAATACATTGTTAGCAATTCAACATATATCACCTTCCTTGTATCTATAAGCCTACTGGTCGCTGACACATCATTCAAGCTTGTGTGTCCTCACTTTTGCTAAGTCCTAACCAATGCTACAATGATATGAACTAACCATTTACTACACATACAGCTCCCTTTACTACATCATACACTGAATTCATGGCACACTGTTTTACTTTGCTCGAAATATTAAACTTTCGAATGTGAAACAAGGTAAGTTCAAGTTCATGATAGCACACAATATTTTACCTGATGCTTGACCCTTAGCAACAGCATGAAAGCGACATACAAGTCTTACTGGTCAGATATGCACCTGAAAATAATTTTCTTCTAGCAGCACATCTACTACAAGAAACAGGCATACTGCTGCAAGAAGCCACTGCTGACTTACTTAACCTAACACTTACTTCCCAATCAGAAATACGACAGTGTATCATGCGAATTTACTTACAGTTGTACTTCTTGAATAGGCTTTTCTGTCTTGGACTAGAAAACTGTTCATGTGTCACTTTGCACACGTGATAGGGCACGCACACACACCCTCCGCATTGACAAATACACGACAGCAGAACCATGTTAGTTACAGGCTAACCACGGCGCAAGGCAGAGAGAAAGTTCTCTAAATTGTGCAAAAACTCCCTTGAGCACCAGGAATTATGAAATACCCAACTTTCGCCACCACTAAGGGTACAATGAAAAGGTGGTGTTTTCATTGTATGTGGGGGTGTGTCACCAGCTGTCACTAGTCAACTTATTGTCTTCTAATGCTGTTGGATGTGATTTTAGTACAAAATACAGCTGTAATATCATGAAGGAGATTACTGACTATCAAAATTAAGAGGAACACATAATTGACATTTTTGACAAAACACATCTTACTACCTCCCCTTACATACTACACAAGAATACACAGACTCTTCACTACCAATCTCATTTAACCATTTTCCATAATAACCGAACAAATCTGTTTGAACAGCAGAGGAAACCGAAAATTCAGAATGTGCTGAATTTCAGTAACACTTACACAACCACAGTTATAGTAAAGTATCTTCTTTGATCTAGTATGTTGATACCATTACAAAATACTTACAATGACATATCTTCATCATGTTATGAATGCAGTGTTTTGCGCTTGTTTTGAAAACACCATAAAATGCGTATTTTTTATACTCTCTGTTTGTTATAATTAAATGCTTAGAGTGTGTTAAAATTCTGATCCGTTTAATACTTTGTCTTTGTAACTCTGTTTTCATCAAGGATTCACTATGCACAGCATATGCCACACCTTTGTTTTAAATTTTTCTTTTCCCTTACAGTGTAAAGTTGATTAAAAACTGACGATGAAAAACTACTTGTTCTTGTAAGTAATGCTGCCCTCAAACAATAATTTTATATGATTCTTGTTTGATTACAGGACTGTATGATGTGTTAATGAACTGGTTGTGAACTACTAAGCAGCTTATTTTTAGCACAACATATTAAATGCATAGATATATTTCTACTGTGCACTATTTAAACACATTAGGACATCATGGATTATGTCACACATAATCATGGAAAATAGAATATTTCAAGAACTACACACATGCTCTTCTAGCAACAGTGTGGCTTCTTATAGTTACAGTGTAGCAAGAATGCTAGCTTAAATAACTTTTGTGCTTAAATATAACTTTAAATACATTGAAGTGATACAATAACACTTTACCATATCAGTCACGACAAAAAAACTAATGTGAAAGATATTGTTCTTGTTTTTCTACAGCTCACTTTGAAGTTAAGTACTTTTAAGGTGACAAAACTCCCTAAGTGCTGGTGACAATACATTATTTTTTACACTGTCGGTCTGGTTATAAGTCAAGTCTTGTATTTTGTGTTAATCATACATCATTTCAGATGGTATTCAGGCCATCCCTCACCCACTGTGGAGGTTAAAGGGATTGATCATAGTGTGCTGGGCAAAACTGTGTCGCATAAAATTCTTATGGGAAAATGGGGTTACTTGAACATGGTCACTTATGGACGCCCAGTCACTTAAATATGTACACTTTTGGACACTAAACATTTATGCAGTGTTTGGGTATCTGATACTACCAGATTTTGGGGCAGATACGTGAGTAACTTACTGCATTTATCAGTTTGTATTTAAATTTTTCAGGGTTGGCCAAACTTTATTTCCATATATTTACGTATGAAACCACGTATAGTAAAGACCACAATGGGTGAAACGGCCAGTCTCATTACATTATAATTAATTTTCATACTACAAGCATTTTACAGAATTCTAAATCTTCGTCTTTTGGTTTGTCTACTGCAATTTAGTTTAAAGAAAAACAGAAAACTTACTTACCAGAGCAAACCCCTGCAGACATATGGTCACTATGTGAGTCCTTCAACGGTAATAGCAGCAGGTGCTGTTTTCTCTGTCACTAACATCCCTCTGAACATTTTGCATTGACCTCTTAGTGGTATTTACTGTAGAATAGGAGTTTGCCACTAAGGCAGATGCCATTCGCATGCATCGAACATGAGGTGTAGGTGTTTCGCCATCTTGTGTGACCAAAGTATGAAGATGGACTCTACTCTGCACAGGGTAAGAGCCATGCATATTTCTTTTAGCAAGTACAGATGGTGGATAATATGGAAAAAAGTGTACCTTAAGCTCCTCATTTTCTTGGTACAAATCAGCTGTTTCTTCTGGCATCAGTCCAATTCCGTTCAGAGAGAAGGAAGCTGTGACACCCCTAGCTCGTGCTCTGTTGTCCCACTGGTCTCCTTGACCTCGTAACACTCGCACAACCTGAAATAACCCACTCACTTTGCAGTTTTTGTATAACCAAGAAGAAACTTCACATGTTACTGATTGTGACATAGAACAAGTGCCCACTTAATTCAAGTCATGATACACAGTTATCAAATTTATCAAAACATAGGTTAATTTAGTGTGGATGTATGCATTATTTGTACAAAGACATAAAATGACTGAATGGAAAAGTATCACAATTTTGCCTATATTTTCATCTGCAAAAGTACACAAACAATTTCACTGAAATTCTGAATTGGAATTCTATGTTGATATAACATAAACCATTCAATGGTGTGCACTTCTGCATTTCTGTTAGGTCTGGGTTTGACTCCTCTACTGTGCTAATGGTTGTGGATAACAAATACAGCAGAATTAATCCAAGCCCATAGAAGGGGGGGGGGGGTGCAAGCAGGTGCAAGGCACCCACTAGGAATTGGCAAAACATCAAAGACAAACATGCTGATCAGCTCACTAAAAACACGCAACACCCTACAACACCCTACCACATCCGCATGTTGCGTCTGTTGAACTTCCATGGCTGGAAATAACTCATTTTAAAAAACAAATGTGCATACAAGACACTTTGTGCAATGTTATAGAGTGCAGTATTCAATTAAAGGGTTGGTTCTGTGTTCTAACAAAGGCATGTCTTACACTTATGCATGCATCACACACACACACACACATACACACATACATACATACATACATACATACATACATACATACATACATAAACTATGTATACACAAGCACCCACACTGGAAGCTGCTGCACCCACTTTATTCATGGTTTGGCTACAGGCCTGAATTAATTCCAAACCAAGTAATGAAGACAAGATTTTTATTTACTTATGTATGTATGTTTTTATTTATTTATTTAGTCATTTGCTACATTATATAAATCCATGCCTATGGAACACTAAATTTTTGTGGAGCAGAGATTCCATCAATATATACCTACTGGTCTAACACATCATTTTGTTACAATCTACACCACCACCACCACCACCACCACCACCACCACCACCATACCACCACCACTACTGCTACTGCTGCTGCTGCTGCTGTACCATTACAGTCTTCCATCTATTTCTAATAATTTACTTACTTTCACATTCTATTACCCATAGCCTCCAATATTGGCTGTGCCTTATTTCATTCTCCATTTGTATCTAATTTTAAATACATATTTTCCAATTTGTCTTACCCATATGACTTTATATGGTCCATAATCCATGCAATATTAAAATATGTACAATAATAGTACCAACAAATGCACACAAGTATATTGAAATTACTTTTACATTGCTTATTCAATTTCTTACTATATTGAAATTAATTTATACATATATATATTGTGTGTATATGTAGAGTGTGTATGTACAGAGTGTGCATGTGTGTGTGTGTGTGTGTGTGTATATATATATATATTGTATATAAACTAATTTCAATATCCTCATTTGCATTTATTAGTAATGTCATTGTATATACCCATATTACATTTATATAGTCCAAAATTTCTTTTGGTCTGCCTTCTGGCTCATACTTAGATACAGTTTATTTTCTTAACTGTTACTCTTATTGTAAATGTCTAAACCAGTCCATACATACATACACACACACACACACACACACATACATACTTATCTATAACTTTGTTAAAGCACAAGAGCTCACAGGCCCAGTGATGTAAAGCACGTAATATCACAAGCCAACTGATTGAAACAATCAAAAGTCAAGGAAAAACATATTTAACAAGGGTTCATCATGACTTTAAGAGACTTGGGATTAACAAGTGTAACCTTTATCATCCTATGCGATCATATGCTGGTCTCTAAAAGTTACTGGTAAATGACCTAGCCATGGCACATGCTGGTCTCTGTGTGTCTACTTGGGAGCAGTTTGGATGTCTGTGCTAAGCCAGAAAAACTCAGACTGTCATGAGATACAAATGGTATATAGATCTGTCTCCTAGAGGTTAAATTGAGTTGGATGAAACAGCAAAACTTTTGTTGAGGTTCAACCCTTTAAAGACGAAGCGTATCTGTTTTATATAAGGACTCAGTGCGTACTGCACTGTAAACATTCTCCACTTTGGTTATAAAAACCGGTCTCTTAATGTTTTATAAGGCAAAAGTTGCTGTTTGTTCTGGGATCCGTACAAAACACATAAACACAATGTGGGCACCACGTAGAATTTTTTCATGTTAAACCTGGTCACTCTTACTATGTAAACTTACTTTAGGTCCAAAAACGAGTCCTACAGTGACTGATGTACTTAGCTGAGTTCTGATAAAGCCCAGAAGATACTTGATATCTGGACCAGCTTGTGGAAAGATGAACAAACTGTTAAAAACAAAAAAAAAAATATGTATACTGCAAAGAAGAAGACAATACACTTTGTACATAACTACTAAGACAGACAGTTTTGAAAATGATATTTGGTGACACTTAAATTTATATAAATTTCATGAATATAACTGCCAAATTTCAGTCTTTTTATTCAATCATTCTGAGCTTCAAATCTTTACATAAATACACAAGAACAAACACATTATTGCTCAAACACAGTCAACTCGCTGCTTCCAGTGTTCCATAGTTTTCTGCTGGTGTGGAACATTTACAGGACGTTGTCACATTGTAAGGCAATCCACAATATGGAGCCACTCTGCTGTTATACGTCATTGTTACAAACATATTAAAAAAGAGTAATGTTGCTATATCAGTATTTTTTTCCATCCACTTAGGTTAAAGAGCATAAAAATGTAATTTGATTTGTGAACAATAGAATGCTTTAGAACACTGGTTTCTCAAAGTCTGTTATGCATATCACCACTGGTATGCCGTCACCGGTTACTGATATGTGGCATTAATAAAAAACTGAAATGTAAGAAAGATAGAAAATTTTAAAATTAAATAAAACTTTAACTGCATATATTTTCTAACACAAAGCATTGCTGGAAAAATTACATAACTCATCCCTGCTGTCAGCCAGTTTTTCCAACTTCAGCTTTTTATTTAAATTCCAATAAAATCTGAGAACCTATGTTTTCAAACAGCCTGGCTTCATTGAAGTTACTTGTTCAAAAACATGTTTTTCTGGAAATTGTTTCAAACGAATGCAAAATCATCAGTCAATAAATATGCACAAATTCACACAAAACGAAAGGATATAATTTTTGTAGGCCTATGTTCTAGCATAATATATATTTCCAAATGAGCCTAAGAATTACTGAATTTTAATTTTATTATGGACTAGGGAGAAATGTAGTATGAAAGTGATTAACATTTACATTTATATATTAGCAAAGATAAAGGAAGATTATGTTTTATATATTAAATTATGATATACTTAAATTATATCAGCCCTTAAAAATATGGTCAATAAGAGAATACCAAAAATCTGTTTCTAAAAGTGCACTTCTTAAATTCTGATGACATAAAGTTGCTACTTACTGGAAGGCTACCATAGCTGTGTTGACAACAGCAATGTTATAGATGGCATAGCTGATGAGACGCGCCTCATTATACAGTGATTCTGCATTCCGCACGTTGTAGCACACCTTTATCCCCCACGAAAGGAACAGTACCTCTCCTTCACAAACACAAAATATTACAAACTTAAAATTCATGACATTGGCATCAATGCCTTATACAACATGTTACATTTAAATTACATGAAATTCAAGAACTTCTTTCCACCACATATCCTTGCTGATGAATAAACAAGTTAAATTTATATCAGGCAATGAAGGAAGTTAAAAATCATAACAGATGTAACCATATAATTATTACATCTGTTTTTATTCTATAATTTTATAGAATGAAAATAGTGAGCTCTCACTACACTTTTACACACTATATCTGATGGTGTTGCGTTTTAATATCTTGTATGTCGTGCCTGGTGATGGTTCAGATGTGCACTGAAGCATGTTGCACAAGTAATACACTTTTCTGTGCGTTATACAGTTGTGTTGTCTGCCAATGTTTTATTTTATTCTCTTACCTTTAGGTTCATTGACTGAACTTCTACGCATTATGCTTCTCACCTTGCATGCTACATGTCCCACATATTTCACCCTCCTTTGTCTGATCACTCTAACAATACTGTATGAAAACACAAGTCGCAATATCCTCATGCACTTTTCTCTAGCTTCCTGTTATCTCCTTTTCCCCAGCACAAGCACACTAAACTTATATTCTTTAATTATAGTGACAGAATTAATTTAACACCCACACAAAATGTTCATTGGGTGTCAGCACTTTAAATACCAAGACTGAAGACAAGAGGGGGGGGGGATGGAAAAAGGGGTGTGTTTGCAGTGAGCAACACTTCACTTATTAAAACAAGCGGTAGTGGAAGTCAGAGAAGTTTGCTGCTTTGGAGGTTCCCAGGCAGCGCCCGATTGCCCTTCTGGTCAAGTTAGGCTGGTAGCGAGGTAAACCTTTGGGAAGTGAAGGAGGTAAGGTGACAGAAAGTAGAATGTTGGGAGTATGCAACAGAGGACAGATGTTGCACATTTGGGCTGAATTTTGATCGCATTTGGAGGGCAGCGTTTCAACGAAAATTTTGAAGTTAATTTTGGGGATGGCTGCATGAGAAGTATGCAGTGCAAAGTGACATCTGGATACCAATTCAGCATTTGCTCAAAGATTAAGCTGAAACATATTTAAAGCTTCAGTTCATACCCTGCAGTAAACACACTCTGTCTCATTCATAAAAACCAGTCTTTTAATGCTGTATAGGGAAATAATAGCTGTTTGTTCTGAAGTTCGTATAAGACACGTAAATGGCATGTGTAGGCAGAATATACAAATACTTTAATGATAAATATGTTCATATGGAAAGTAACAACTGTGTTTTAAAATGTTCAGCAAACATACACCACGGATTTTAACTGATGTCTTTAAGTAAATATTCCAGATTTAATATGGAACTGCACATACTGGATGAACAAGGTAATTTCATGACAGCAGTGCAAGAAAAAATCCACAGCTATAAGGAATTAATTGTAACTTCCTTTTACTGTAATATATTAACTTGTAGAGAATTCAAGGTTTCTCTTAGATAATAGGAAGTAAATGTGTGGATGCTATGCTTACCAATGGCCAGGCTGTGGTCCCACCAATTGTAGGAGCATTGTTTGAAACGAAGGCCTGCTTGGTCACGGATCTGCTCTGCTGTTGGAGGCGCACTCAGTGTCCAAGTGCCTAGGTAGATAAGCATCACTAGCAGAATGGGGAACATCCACTGCAGCAGCTGCTTGTCCGTGAGCTTTACCTTGTGCGCTGACTTCACCCGGTAAGTTAGTGATACTCTGCAAATGCAACATAACAGGATCAAACTTTAGACCATAGCCAAGACAAGTCACTTCTTCCACGTTTAATTCAATGGCCCTCCCACACATTCATGTCAATTTACCAGAAGGTTTCAAAGGGCGAAGTAATGCTTGGATTAAAAAGCAGAACAAAGACAAGAAATTATAATACCATATACTGATGATGTGAGAATAGGGCGCTGTGGAAGATAATTGGGCCTGAGAGGGACCAGTTGACAGGGTACTGATGGAGACTGCATAATGAGCAGCATCAAGATCTGTATTCCTCACCAAATATGTGTCAGGTGATAAAATCAAGAACAATGAGATGAGCAGGACATGTGGTATGTAGGAAAAGCGGAGGTGCACAGTGAGCTTTAGTGGGGCAACCTGAGGGAATTAGACCACTTGGAAGTACGAGGCATAGGTGGAAGTATAATACCAAATGGATCTTGAATAAATTGATTTGAAGGACGTTGATTGGATATTAGTATTAGTATTATAACTGCGAAAATTTTTTTCTCCTATTAATAAGGATTTTTATTGTATTACTTCTACCTTTTTTATATTTATTATTGACTTGTTCCAGTAATTTTTGGAAGTTTATTTAAATATTATACTACTATGACACATTCTATATCCAGTGGTTGTATTGACCTGTTATATTGGATCTACTTCAATATGAAATAAATTAAAATTACAAATTACGATTCATCTGGGTTGGAAGGGGAAAAGTGGGGAAGGAAGTCTTTTGAAGGGTGTAATGAGCTTTTGGTTCCATGAAATGGGGTAATTTCTTGGCTAGCTGAACAACTGTTGGGTTCTTAAGAAGGACTCTGCACTGTGGAGTTAGTTGATGTCCTGGTGGATTACTTAATGACACCATCAGTAGCTCAGATTATATGGGGTCAAATTGTACACTGATTAATGAAAAATTAATTCTTAAGGACATGTGAGCAAGTGATTTAAGCCTAATTTGAAGTACTGGCCCAGGATTCCCAAGGAAATGGGGTAAAGCACGTAAAACTTCAGTAGGAACAACAGCTTTTGCCCCAGATTTGAACACAGGACCTAGTGGATACGAAGCATCAGTGCTGCTCACGAAATAACAGCATTCATTGAGATGATGAATACTGAAAATTCATTTGCTTAATGCTGCTTAAACTGCATAGGTTAAAAAATATCAAGTAGATCATAACAATTAATTGGACATGACATAAAAAAAATTGGTCATTGCATATTTTAAGGCAACATTTCGGCATCTGGGGGGTACAAAAAGAAACAATAAGAAGCTCCAGTTACTACAGTCCGTCTCCAGTCTAAGATTCGAACTTGCAGCCTCCTAAAAATAAGGTGAGAACACTACCAAAACTACACGGCGATATTCAACTAAGGTATGCGATGAAGCTAATTTCCTTTGATTCATCAGCCCATAAATATTTTAAATTATAAAAGGTTAGGAAGCAAAACACAAATAATGTTATTATTACTATGGCGTTTTGTTTTCTCTACAAAACCAGTGCTTTAGACAGTTTGTGGCTACCCCATATCCTAGAAACAGCACCACCATAAAACACGATACGAATTTCTCATGGACGCAAAGCATAAAACATGAACGCGCATCCCCAGATCATGGATCAAGCCACTCAGGTACGCAGAAGCACATGCTGGTATTCATGCACAGCCCATCGCAGAAATTGTTTGATCCACACGTAAACTGAGGCGACTCAACCTTTCTTCATAAAATTATCCAGTACTGAATTTCATAAAAATTCCTTCATTGAATACAAACTATACCAACAAATGCACTGTTATTAGTTAATATGTTCTTACTTTCCAATATTATGTTCCAGCATGTTTCGACCCCTGTTGGGGTCATCTTCAGGGACGCATTTAAAAGTCAAAATTACAAACAGAATGACAATACTTGTTAAAATATGTTTAAAAAACAGTTCTTGCAGTTCACTTTTAGTTCCTTGTCTCGTACCGGAAATATTAAAAACATTAAAATTAGTTGAATACAAACGTGAACAAATGTAGTGAAAGTTTATGTAAAATTAGTGAACGTATTCTAAATGTTTTCATGGTAGAGCGATAGTTGCAAAGTTAAGTATATCACGTACCTGTGATTCAGGAGTTCAATGTGTTTGTGTTGCCGGTAGGCACTGTACTAAGGAAAGTGTTTGTAGGTACCTGCAGACAGTTTCCTTAGTACTATATAGTTGTGGTAACAGTAGTTCGTTTGCTAAATAGGTAAGGTTTTAGGAGATGACTTGAAATATCTAGGAGCAAATGGGTAGCTGTTATTAAAATAGGTCTTAAAGAAACAGGTTGCAAAGCTGTGCACTGTACTGAGCTGCCTGAACGACAGACTCTTTTGAACACAATACTGGACCTTCTGGTTTAATGTGGGGTGTTTATTGACAAGACGAGGAAGTATTAACTTCTCAAGAAGGACTTTGCACCAAGGATTTAATTAGTTAGCCTCATTTGTACAGCTCACCGCCATGTCTTCATAAGAAGAGCTGTGTAAGTTATGCAGAAACCAAGGTGCCGACTCCATTTTGTTGCGATGCATGAGTAGAGGTCTAGAACTGGAAAGATGGCTGCCATCTGTAACAGGAACAGACAGAGTCATTTACAAGATGGAATGAGGCTATGAGTAAGTGAGTGTTAAGCTGCATGCTCAACCACAGCTACCAATATCACACTATGTGCTACCAAGCATGTTTAGAAAACTGGCTAACAACATTTAAATTCATTCATTCATTCATTCATTCATTCATTCATTCATTCACTCATTTATTCACATTCCATGGATCCTACCTCGGTTACAAAACCTATAGATATGGAAACAGTCAAAAACAACAGAACAGGCCACAAAATACTTAAATACATAAAATACAGAACGTCATGAATGTGCAATATACTTGCTAATAGCAAGTGTCATAAATTCATACATAATGTACTAGCAATACAATAAATACAATACAATACAATACAATAGTGTCATAAATTCATACATAATCTAATAGCAATAGAATACAATACAATACAATGCAATACAATAGTAATACAATATATCATGTAATAGCAGTTCATGTATTACAATTACAACATGTATAATTATTGAGATATTATATCTTATAGAATGTGATTATTATGCATAATGCCAACTATAGCAAATAAAATAATCACAGATTCTACCTGGTAGAGGACCAAGATCCAAGATTATTAATTTAAATTACAATTAAAGTATTCATCTAAGGAATAAAGTGAATTAGAAAGAAGAAATCTTTCCAGGGCCAGTTTAAATAATTTCACCTCATTACTTAATGCAAAGTCACCGAGTCTTACACTGTAGTCATAATTATCGCAAACAAAAAGCTGTGGAAATATTAAACAATGGGTCATGCATTGTTTACGATAGTTGTCATGATTAGTCTGTAAAGGCAAAGCTCATCCTGTAACCTGATATGAAAGCGTAGATGAGGGTGGGTGGCCAATTCCATTCCCCGGCCACTGTAGGAGTACCCTGGGGAAAGGGACCCGGTACCCATTTTACAGGAGACTGGGTGGGCTTCGAGGCTAGTTTGGATGGGTACGAAAAATCTCGCCCCCAAGGGCTTCGACTCCCGGAGGGTCCAGCCCATAAAGGGTCACTAGCCTGTACAGTCGACGCTATCCATATCGACTACGCTAGCCGGGCTGTAGTTGTGGCATTTTTCACACATTGGTAAGAATCGAGAATTTTGACCTAAAACAAGGCCAAATTTCGCGACGTACTGGTAAGCGAGACTGCTTCGCGTACGAAAAGTACCCACGTCGAATCTGGATCGTGAGGTTTGTTACTCTGACAGAGGTTATAAATGGCACCTCTCTGTCTCTCCAGGCTAATTCGGAGAGAGTTCCTAAAGACACACCAGAATCACATGGAGGGCATGTTATACTTTAAATAATTATATTACAAGAGTATGAATAATAGCCATGCGGTGTAAGATGCAACCTTAATAACTACTGTGGCCCCCGAATGAACGGACTAATAGGGGGAATGGGTGGTCCGGTATGCCGATTGTCCGGTACTTCCAAATTACGTGTGTGTGTGTGTGTGTATAGCATAGAAAGTTGCCAAAACAGTAAGAGAGTAATGTTATTTCTTTTCTGTGGCGCAACAGCCCAAATCGGGCCTAGACCGCCTCCTTTTGGAGGTTTCTAGATCACACTCAGACACACCACCCTCAGTAGGACTGCTCTGGAGGAGTGATCAGCCCTACACAGGGATCTCTACCTGACAACACACAAACCTCACAAGAAACAAACAGCGATACCCCCGGTGGGATTCGAACCCACGATCCCAGCAAGCGCTCGACCGCAGACCTACGCCTTAGACCGTGCGGCCGCTGCGATCGGCACAGCACTGCTATACATAACACTACTGCATACACATAATACTGTATACAAACATAATTAACCTTGTAGTGAAAGTTCATTAGAATTTAATAAATTTCAGATAGATATAATAAACACACGATCAAGGTTATGAACGAGCAGGACATTATTAGCACCTCCACGCGAGTGTCAGCAACGACTGAGCGCGCGTCCGTGTCGCCACGTAGCGGCCGCTTCGCTAATTAACACTCTAGACCGCTAATTCCATTGCGGACGAAAATTTCAGAATCAAGAGATTTCGTCCGTTATTTCCGAAATCCGTACATAAGAGGTCCGTTAATTCGTAGGTCTACGGTAATTCTGTCAAAATAAATCCGAAAGAAAATTTTAAAAAATTATGCAGTTCATTCTTGAAGACTGGGTACTTGCAAATCCGTACACGTTCCTCCTTCATAAAAATCTTCCTGCCTTGCTTGACGCTACAAAACGTCCAAAGTTGAAACACTTTTATTAAATAATCTAAGAATTAATTCTTTTTCATAATCAAATTATTTTCTTTTCAAACACTCTTACTTAAACGCAGAATGCAAGAAACATTTTTTTAACTATTTCTTGAAAATACAGTCGTTATTCCATGTACTAAGGTTACGGATATTCAAAGAGGCGGTCGAATGTTTAGCGCGTGTACTTCAGTTTCGAAAGTCATGGGCTGGAGTCATGATTTTTGGTTTTTTTAATTTCCTCTAAACAGAAGCTACGAAACTACATAATATTACGTCGCGAACACTTCCTTAAAGTCCTGTCTAATTCGTTATTTACTAATGATCCCACTATTCAACACTGTAAATTCTGACCTATTAAATCACCCTTAATGAAAAATGAATAATAAATAATAGAATGGATAAAAAAATTCACGTCTAAGATATTATTGAACAGGAAATAGAATTTTTTGTGACACCTTAACGTGTCTTTCGTTCAGTTCATTTTAGCTAATGCATTAAAAATTCAAACTATTTTATGTGTTTTTAAAGGATTTTATAACACTGGGGGACCGCTATAAATGGTACAGAACCGAATTGGTCAGTTACCTTATAGTTCAGATGCACAGATTTACGGGTAGTATTAATCGTACCTCTAGATACATGATAGCGCAGCCAAGAAGTGTTATGCACAGGAAGATAGGACTGGCCACCTTGAAAACTTTGATCTTTCGGTGCTGGTAAACGTAGCCGACTAGACCCAATGTGAAGACCACGCACGAGACCGATACTGCTAACAGGGAGATCCTGTAAGAAAAACTCACTATTACACGACATTTTTAACTCTATTTAGTCTAAGAAAGATAAATCAATACACTGAATTCTGAGTCATATATACATATATATATATCTAACATATCGCTTGTAAAATTGTGAGGGTCATTGAGCACATAAATCATATTTCACCTAAAAGTAAGAGGTTTATATAATTTATACAACAGATCAGTTAATATACTGACTAGCTACGGACTGATAAATAGGCACATCCGGGTTTGATTTCGGGAGAAACAAATTATGTCTTGTGTGGTGATGGGTTTATGGACATTATCCACCGTCCGAAGAGGAAAATATTAAAAATTAAAAAATTAAAATCATAACGTTTCGGAAGCTGGCTCTGCTTCCGTTCTCCATGATGAAGGCTAGCTCTGTCTAACGGGCCCAACTGAGTAGGTGTTCTCTTCTCCCCCTCCATTCACTTGAGGACGGAAGCAGAGCCAGCTTCCGAAACGTTGTGATTTTAATTTTTTAATTTTTAATATTTTACTCTTCGGACGATGGATAAAGTCCATAAACCCCTCACCACACAATATTATATACACCATCGTCAAAACCATTTAGAAATTATTTCTTTCGTTCACATCGTCCAGACAGACCGAACAGCCCTGCCAGAGGGGCTGTTCCGGGAAACAGAGTGACAGAAACGTGAAGCTGGCAACTCATCTCCACGTAAGGCTGAGGTTAAAAGTGCGTGGAAATATACAGCCATTCCGCCATACACCTTCTTTGTATGGTGCTTAATCAGGCAAAATTTTATTTTCACATTAAGTATATGAAAGAATCTATTTATACAAATTTTTATCCGTGACTTTGCGAAGTACCTGTAGAAAAATTCATTAACACATACATAACCCATAACCAATTCATAACCCATTAAAGACGAAGCGTATCTCTTTTACATAAGGACTCAGTGCGTACCGCGCTGTAAACACTCTCCACTTCGGTTATAAAAACCAATCTCTTAATGTTTTATAAGGCAAAGTTGCTGTTTGTTCTGAGATCCGTACAGAACACATAAACGCAATGTGGGCACCATGTAGAATTTTTTAATGTTAAACCTGGTCGTATGTAAAGTTACCGCTAGGCTTTAAAAGGTTAATAGAAGTTTACCACGCGTCTCTCATATTCACAATTCACAACACTTTTTCTATCAGTTTCTCATTTACAAGGTAATTAATTTAGACCCTTTAGCTAACCCAAGAAACAAATAATACTCTAATTAACAGAATTTTATATCCACAGCTGTGTATGTTTTTCTGAAGGACGCTATCAGCAACTTCGTCCGCATTAAATTAAATCTGTATTTTTTGGTTTTGCAACTTATGCTCTTAGTGATTACAAAGGAAGCGTCACATTATGCACGGGTGTCCATAAGTCGCTATCGGATGATTTACAATAAGATTCATCACGAAAGAGAAGCACAAACGATGATGCTTTTTATGATAGCAGTGAGTATAAGTTCTAAAATTATTATGGGAGGGGAGTGAAGACTTTTGGAAGCAGGGAGAGAGAGGGGTGTCACGTGTAAGACTGTGGCTGAGTTTTCCAGTTTTGAGGGGAATTTTTCTTTCACGGGCGTGTAAATATGAGCGTTCGCAACAACGGTGGCGACTGTGTCTTTGCACTGTACCTGTCTGTGTGTGTTTGCACTGTACCTGTCTGTGTATGTTTGTACTGTACCTGTCTGTGTGTGTTTGTACTGTACCTGTCTGTGTGTCTTTGCACTGTACCTGTCTGTGTGTGTTTGCACTGTACCTGTCTGTGTATGTTTGTACTGTACCTGTCTGTGTGTGTTTGTAATGTACCTGTCTGTGTGTGTTTGTACTGTACCTGTCTGTGTGTGTTTGTACTGTACCTGTCTGTGTGTGTTTGTACTGTACCTGTCTGTGTGTGTTTGTACTGTACCTGTCTGTGTGTCTTTGTACTGTACCTGTCTGTGTGTGTTTGTACTGTAGCTGTCTGTGTCTGTTTTTATGATGTTATAACTCACCAGAAAATAAACATGGAAAAGAAATATTTTGGCAGTAGTTGTAGAATGACTGTGAGATGTACGGTGGCAAATATAATTAAAATCGGTCAAGAGATCATAGTGTTACCTCTTTGCTCAGACATGAAATCAATGCTAATTTCCAGAGCTATGAAAATGCATTCTTTTCAATCTACCAATCAACCAACCAACCAACCAACCAACCAACCAACCAACCAACCAACCAACCAACCGACCAACCAACCAACCAACCAACCGACCGACCGACCGACCGACCAACCAACCAACGACCAACCAACCAACCGCCCAACCGACCAACCAACCAACCAACCAACCAACCAACCAACCAAACAACCAACCAACCAACCAACCAACCAACCAACCAACCAACCAACCAACCGACGAACCAACCAACGACCAACCAACCAACCGACCAACCAACCGCCCAACCGACCAACCAACCAACCAACCAACTGACGAACCAACCAACCGACCAACCAACCAACCAACCAACCAACCAACCAACTGACGAACCAACCAACCGACCAACCGCCCAACCGACCAACAGACCGACCGACCGACCGACCAACCGACCAACCAACAGACCGACCGACCGACCGACTAACCAACCAACCAACCAACCAACCAACCAACCAACCAACCAACCAACCAACCAACCAACCAACCAACTAACTAACTAACCAACCAACCAACCAACAAACAAACAAACAAAAAACTAACTAACTAACTAACTCCATGGAGCAGAGGCCTTCTTGAGAAGCTAACAGTTTCTCAGCTAGCCAAGAAATTCCCCGCATTCTATGGAACCTGGGGGTTCATTACCGCATTCGCAAGAGCCCGCCACCCGTCCCTATCCTCAGCCAGTTCAATCAAGTCCATGTCCCCCATCCCACTTCTTGAAGATCCATTTTAATATTATCTTTTCGATCTACACTGATTTTAATTGTTTAAAAATCTCTTGGTCATCTGATTTACTTATGATAGCACCACCAGACGGCGCCAGCCAAATGAAAACCTGAATTGCGATAGTACTACCAGATGGCAGCAGCTGCCCAATAAATTGCACTGATGTTGAAGACACCCAGGAAACAATATACGGTCAGAGTCTATTGTAAAACCGTAGCTAAGACAGGGAGAAATGATCTAATGCATAAACTCTTGAAAGGCACATTGACTGCGGGGTGAATACTACGTCAGCACGTCATCTGACGGGCCCATTTCAAGTAGTTGAACAAGCTGTTATGTGAGGTAACGGAACGAGACCAGAAAAAGTGTACAAATCTTATTCAAGAACAGAAGAAGAAATACGTTTACGTAAGATTGCAGCACTGTTTATGATAGCCTATCCTCAAGATACAGTTTCTTGGAAATTCAATAAATCATGCAGTGTCGTCTGTTTTTCAGATTCTCGTGGCAAACCACGAGTAAAATCCGATATTGTCGTTTCTATTCCTGCAGGTATTACAGCGTGACACGAAATGTTTGTAGCTACTGAAACGCTGTTAATTTCATGCCAAACATTCTAGTAAGCAATGGGGCCACATCTAGGCACTGCATTGCGAACTTAGAACTTTTACGTCTGCATAAGAAATTTTATGATGTTAAATATTTTGGTCATAATCCTGAACAAAGAATTTAAAGAACATTAACCCTTTAAAGACGAAGCGTATCTGTTTTATATAAGGACTCAGTGCGTACTGCGCTGTAAACACTCTCCACTTCGGTTATAAAAATCAGTCTCTTAATGCTCTATAAGGCAAAAGTTGCTGTTTGTTCTGAGATCCGTACAAAACACATAAACGCAATGTGGGCACCACGTAGGATTTTTTAATGTTAAACCTGGTGGTACGTAAAGTTACCGCTAGGCTTTAAAAGGTTAATCCTCGTAAGACTTTAAGTTCTCACGGAACAAATATCTAGATCACAGTATCCTTATTTGTAATGCCGTGTAGGCTGATAGATATGTACCAGGGTTTAAGACGGAAATGCTGCCTTCTCCTCCAGAATTCCTACAACATGAAGAGAGAAATACCAGTTTCCTCCAAAAATTCGGTACCTGCGTACCAAAATACACTGTGTCACACAGGTATGCTTGATTCTTCTAATCTTGCATTTTTGGTGGGTACTGTCAGGATAAAGGGCTAAGAGTTTTTTGGAAGGAATAAAACCGAGGATATCTAAGTGGGTTGTGCGGCTGACATAGATTACCCTGCATCACTTATGTGCAGGAGAAGTTGCCGCGCCGTCCCGGCCTTCAGACTTTCAACAGCAGAACACGTTCGCGGGAATGCTCTGCGCAACAAGGCATTTAATTATTTTTCAACCATCTATACTGGCGCTGTAACCATTCGCAATCTCATTCTTAAACTGCCCACAACATTTCAAAAACACCTGTTTCGGAAGACTCGATAAAGGATCCATGGCTGCATCCCGTTTTAATACAAATAATTTATGAAAATAAAAATTGCCAGTTATCTCAAATTGTCAGAAGTGCTTTAAATTTTTATATTCGGTTGCATTAACCCTTTAAAGACGAAGCATATCTGTCTTATATAAGGACTCAGTGCGTACCGCGCTGTAAACACTCTCCACTTCGGTTATAAAAACCAGTCTCTTAATGTTTTATAAGGCAAAAGTTGCTGTTTGTTCTGAGATCCGTACAAAACACATAAACGCAATGTGGGCACCACGTACAATTTTTTAATTTTCAAACTGGTGGTGCGTAAAGTTACCGCTAGGTTTTAAAAGGTTGTGTGTTTGTTTTTCATTACTTTATATGGCGCTCTAAATTTTTTTAATGACAAGGACAATCAAGTTCTAATTATAAATCTAAATTTCGCAGCCCGCATTTTAGAAGCGTTTGCAAAGTTCCTAAAAGCGACTTTTAGTTCTGTCATGCCAGTCTATCCGTCTGTCCGTCTGTCCATCCATCCGCATGGAACAACTCGTCTCCATTTGGATGGAGTTTTGTAAAATTTTATATTGAGGGCTTTTTTAAAATATGGAGAAAATTCGAATTTAGTTAGAAAAAATTTTGAAGGGACATTTGCCCCCTTGCACCCCCAAAGTTACGCCTATGAATGGTAAGGTTTATAAGAAATTAAAGAGCTGCCGAGTTTCACAAGAAATGGATTTGCAGAAATTAAACTTTGCAGGGAGAGCAGGAAGTTTAAGGTTATGGGATTGATAGTAAAATAATTTCACCAGATTTTGTGTATGGATGGCGAAGTACCGTTAAATCAATGTTATGAATGACCGAAAAGGTTATAGGAATATGCCAAGTTGGACCAAGGAATTGAAAGGCGGGCTGGAGAGTATTGGACTAGCATCCGTGTGGCAGAATCAACAGGTATGTAATTTTACAGAAATAAGTAAATTGAAAAAGAAAGATGTAATAATATGGAAAGGCAGAACATGGTGGAAAGAATGTCGGAAAAGTGCTTAGTAGTGCTCTATCGGAACAAGAGTTCCAGCTGAAGCAAGAAATAACATATGCTATATAATGTTCTACTAGAGAGGAAAGAAATGAAATAGCGTGGTTGTTAACAGGGCTGTGGATATTGAGAGGAATTAGAAAGGAAATTAATAAAGGAAGAAGCCCGCAATGTTTAGGAAGACAGGACGTCAAGCACAATTTGTTGAGACGTCTACGAACAAGAAAATTGCGAAAGGAATTTATAAGTACAAAATGGTCGAACATGAGAGAAGAAGTATCACACGGGGAAATATAAAGCTGTACAAATAAAGCATTTATTGTAGATCTAGGGAGATACTTAGACAAAGTTAAATGTGGTAGTTCAATAAGTTGAGCGGTACGTAAGTAATACACTACTTAATGGAGAACGGTCTGCCGTCGTAACAAGCAGGGGTAATAGGATGTTACTCTCGAGAAAAACACATAGGATGGAAAGACTCTCCTTTACTATTATTATTATTATTATTATTATTATTAAAATTATTCTGTGTTGTCAGAAAAGAATTAAGATGAGCATTAAATTAAGGTAATTATTTTTTAATTCACTACATTAGTTACAAAAGTATATTGATATATGTTTATGAGCAATTATTTATTTATTTATTTATTTATTTACTTGTTTATATTTATAGCAGCGAAATGTGGCTGGAAGGCTGGTTACAACTGTGTGGTTTGCGAATACCTTTTCTTGTGATTTTATAGGATGTGTCATTTTTTGAGGCCAGTGACTGAAAGTGGATTACTTTGAACTGTGCTTCACGTAAACAAAACAGATAAAGTGTTGTGATATGTATATGTCTGATAGCAACGAATCTCTGAGTAGCTCTAATTAAATGTCGTGTCACTTTGTCCACATCTATAAATCTGCAGGGCAAACAGCAGCAGACAAGGAAGCAGGGACCATGGGATAGGAGCGATGCACAAACAGAAACTTTAAAACCCGTACAGAGTCATCTGTACTCCTAGTGACTGACCCGGAGGAGGGTGGGCTTTGTACTCACAGAAAATCAGGTACTCCATAACACCGACACGAGTCAGTGCAGCTCCAGGCTGGTCACGAAAATAACAGCGCCGTGCTAGGCAAACCTTTATTTGATGCGGTAGCCGCTATGATGCAGGGCGCAGGGTAAGGTCAAGTTAACAACCCTGTGTGACCTTTTTGCTTATTAGTTTGTGACTTTGTCCCCCGCCCTCCCCTTTAGGTGCCACTGTCAGGATTTCTCGGCAGGTAGCGGGGATTTAGTACACGCTGACAGAAAATTAGCCCTGTGTGGCAGAAGTAACGTTCATTTAAGAGGTTCTACATTTAAGCAGTTCTCAGTGTTACTTATACCGCAGGGTGTTGACTTGACAGGGTTCGGTCTGCACAACCTGTGATATAAATGCGGAAAGAAGAGTGTTACAATAGATCCTTTCCAGTTTCTCCCTCTGTGTAACTCGCACTGGAGGGACAAGGAGTAAATAAAACAAAACTTAGTCTTTCTTTCATCGACCTTTCATTTCAGTGTTGAAAGACACGTGTCTACATCTAAAAGAACCTATAAGATAGATAAGGAAATTTGTGAGGTGATATAATGTGTTATATACGGTTTTGTGAATGTGAAACGAAATCACTGCGCAATATAAGTAAAAAGTTCAACATTTGGAGAAGACCTCGACGCAGAAAATTTAAAGTAAGCCCTGTATATCGAGCGCCAGCAACGAAAGATCAGTCATGGTTGTGGGTTGGGAAGAATGGAAGGTAGGTCTTGTACTCTGTTACGAACAGAGAAACAAAAGCTCGTTACATTGCAGGCGCCCGTAAAAATCGTGAAATGTTCGTCGCCGCTAAATTTTGAAGCATGGAAAATTTAACAGCCACAGAAATCTGTGTTCGCCAGAAAACATTATATTTATCAGCTCTGGCCATTTCTGTGACCAGACACCAGACCGTGTCACGTTAAGCAGGTTTCTCATTATTGCGATTGTATAAACCTGAAGACAAGTAGGCCTAAGCTGAAATTCGTCGATTGGACCGCGCTGATGTTATAGTTTGATTTCCGAATTTAATGAAACGTCTTTCGAAAACGACTAATTTCATATGTAGTTTCAAAACGAGTCGTCGATATTTTAGGCTTTTAATTCAGCAATTACAAAATATATACTTCCACCGCGCAAAGATATGATTTTACTGGCGACACGTACAACGAAATCGACGCAGACTCATAAATAATAAATTCTGCAAAGACAAATACCTGATAACAGACCCCAGTGATAGTAATAACATTCTACAATAAGTGTACAATTGTGAACACTAAGGAAGGTGAAAACGGAGTGTATCATACTGTGTATTTTATAACATTTGAGAACTCTCCAGGATGCAAAGATGGGAAGGGACCTTAAATTTATGTATGCGTACACATATTCTGTATTTTTTCTGCTGCATTGACCCACCTGAAAGGCCAGTTGTAGGTGGCCAGGCAAGGCGCGTTGTTGTGGCAAGTCTCACATCCGGGGGCACACTTGTTACACCAAAACATCTCGTACAGCGAGCTGATATTTTGCTGTCGCTCCAACCACGCAGCTGCAACAGAGAAGCCTTGTTATACAGGATGGCTAAAAATTAGCGGAGTGCTTGGAGGATTTCTGATTTTACTTTTACTAGAAATATAGAAGTTTTGCCTGCATAAGTTCGAATATTTTCTGCTAGTCCACGTAGGAGCTCAACGTCAGATGCCGGATTGCTGTCAACCTGGATATGACAGGGCGAGTGCGGGACGAAAACGCCTACGGATGGGTCACGTGTCATGCTATCAAAGAAGCTCATACTAAGCATCCGTGACAACACGTGGCGGCAAACTTCGAATTTGACAGTGTTTCGTAGTAAATTACACTTTCGTACTGACTCTCTGAACGGTATTCCGTTTATCACGCCAGTAGCAGAAAAATTACTAACTTCCACACATGCGGAAACTTCTTCACAACTGAGCATTTTGTGTAAGAATATGTTTGTCCTAAATCAGGACGGAGTTTCAGTTTTGTGTCTAAACTTTCCTAAAAATGTTAGTTCAAAGTACTATTTTGAGTATAACCATTGTATTAGGTTTCCTTGATCACTAGGTTTCATAAAGTGTATTTTTTTCTCTTACCAGATTTAGAGGAGGGAAATGTTTCCGCACAGTTGGGCCCATTAGGATGATCTAGCGCCAAACGCCTGACAACGGATACAGATCCAGTTTCTGAAAACTTATTTTTAAGAACTCAAGAAGTGGGCCATCACATTTGTAGTTTTATTGTTTAAAGCATGACTACAAGAACCAAGGTCTTCTTACTTCCTGCATACAGAAACGTTGCAGTTACGTAGAATATTTTTACCTTCGATAAGGGTGCCGTTAAAGACGCCTTTCTGACGCAAGGAGTAGAACCCGCGGCGACAGACACACTGGTAGCCACCGCGCTTCCAGCCCTGCCCGGGTTGGAATACACACTGAAAAGATAAAAGCGCACTACACATTTTACAAAGCACATTACTGCTTTTTAAGCATGTGTAGAACTGATGGAAATATGTTTGTTATCTAAAACCACACACATAAAAGAAAACAAAAAATGACGAATGGTAATTCGTATTTCAGATTCGCAAATGAGAAATGTACAGCGTAGATAAATTAAAACAGCATCACAAAAAACGTTCAAGCAAATTAACGGTCATGATGCAGAATTTCATCTAGGTACTGAGTTACTACCTCATAGAAAACCCAGAATCTCCATTACAAAGACCTACACTTTAGGCAGATTACAGATATTTTGAGAAATATACGAAACCCGCAATTATATTAGGATTAGCGCGCTGACAACTGTGTTTCAAAGCCCATATCAAATTTCTGATTACGTCTGATAGAAAAATTACACAGGAGGGGCAGGTGAAAAGTACGTGTCCTATTTTTCTCAGAAAATCTAATTACAATTACAATGAAATTTACATATATCATGGGTATATCCTTTAAAAATTCGAGACTATTTTTCCACAATATCTTCTACGTTATCACCATATTTTTGCACCTTTGCGTGAGACGCTGTAGGTCGGTCGCCTAACATTCTTTGCTGAAGGGTTGGGGCCCTTCATGCACGCTGTTTCAGCACGTCCTCATCCGCAAAACGTCGTCTTCGGAAGGCATCCTTCAGAGAACCAAAAATATGGAAGTCAGAGGGGTCTAAACCGGGACTGTACGGAGAATGATGGAGAATAGTTCACCCCACTGGTGCAATTGCTTCCCTTGTGAGCAGAGTGCTGTGCGGTCTGGCGTTGTCATGCACTGGGAGGACTTGATTCAGCTTCCTGTTTGGTAAAACGCTTCGAATTCCTGTTTTAACTTCTTTAATATCTGCACATATCTCTCTGAACTGATTGTGGCACCTCTCTCTAAGGATGCCACTAACAGGTTTCTTTCACTCTCCAAGAACACGTTAGCTATGACTTTACTCGCAGAAGTCTGCACCTTCAATTTTTTATTGCGTGGCGACGACTGACGTCATTCCACTGACTTTTTTTTTCGTCAGTGGGTTGTAATGATGAACCCAGGTTTTATCACCGGTAATTATTCTTGACAAAAGACCACCTCCGCCTTTCTCGCTGCGCTGAAGAAGTTCATCCACCGTTTCAGAAGTATCGGGTACTGTCCGCGGTCTGTGTCCGAACACAGACCGCGGACAGTACCCGATGAAACATAGGGCACATTCACACTTAACTGTATAAACGCAACCATAGTGTATCAAAACTGTTTTCCCTGAAGATGGCCCAGCATGGTCGAAATATGCAGGAGACTTTCACGAATAAAGATTATATATATTTTGGTGCATTAGTTGGTGTTTATTATTTCGAATTAATATGAATATTTATTTCCTGTTTCTGAGTAGCAACTTATCTTCGTTTTCATTCTCTTCATGGCATCAATGATTGCGAGCTCTTGTAAATCACAAATAAGAGTCTTTCACCAAAAATCAAAATATCGAAAAGTCTACCGATATCAGGAAAATAAGCAGTAAATGCACACGCATCGAAGCTGCAGTTCCAGGTTAGTTACGGCATCAGGATTTTGGCCTGTAAGATTATGCAGCAACTTAGACCGGCCCATCTTTACGACGCATTAAAATGGATTATCATATTACGCGTATCAAATATTGTATCACATGAGCACTGAGTGATTCTTGCAAGGTGAGGTAATCTATGATAAAAATACGTTAGAAATAAATTTTCATTTACCTGCGTGGTGTCATTGTGGCACTTATGAGTGCCTCTAAGCACTGCAATCTGATTGGAGAGAGACGGGCCGGAACCTAAATCACACTGGTTCACTTCCAGACCGGACACGTCAATATCCAGGCTCAAGAAACCTTTCATCCTGAAAAAGATGAAGCCTTTCATTGGTAAAGGTACATTTGCTTTTAAATTTACTAATAGAATATTATCATCTGGGCAGTTTACGTAAGATAAAGAGAAAAATGTGACTAAATAAGATGAGTTGAGAAGACTGCAAAGGAGTCAGTACGCCTATGGGCTCTTTTAAAATAGTATCCCAGAATATATTTGCGTAAATGTAAGACATCCAGGAAGAGTTAAGCGCACGTGTGTCCTGACCAATATTGGAAGCAGGGACCGACCAAGTCGAAATAAAAGCGGTCAGCATCGTAACATTCAATTGTTACTAGCTGGAGATTTTACTTAACACAAAGTGAAATGGCCTACTATTAATCTCCGCGATTATTTCAAATAAGTAAAAATAACTTACCGGGTGCTTCCAAATATGGAGTGCAATAAAAGGTACTGATACGTAAGACGTCATACAGACAGAGAAAAGTGAAAATGAATATGGAAATACTCCAGTAAAATATAAAAACAAAAGAATTTTTCATCCTCCCACTGTTTCAAATCCAAATCTGTTTACGTCTTTGGATGGAAGTGGCTATCTTAGCGGTCCCTAAGAATTCAGTACACATAATGCAACATTCAACGGTAAATAACCTATGCACCTGGTACAGCACTGTCCGAAAAAAAGGAACTCTAACCTACTGAAAGGCAGCGGGGTATCACCCATAATTGTTTCTTTGAAAAACGTGTAGTGTTGTGCTTTATAACAAACTGGAACATAGTAAAAGCTATGAATTCTAAAAGGTTTTGACGATGGTGTATAATATTGTGTGGTGATGGGTTTATGGACTTTATCCATCGTCCGAAGAGTAAAATATTAAAAATATTAAAAAATTAAAATCACAACATTTCGGAAGCTGGCTCTGCTTCCGTCCTCAGGTGAATGGAGGCTAGCTCTGTCTAAGGGGCCCAACTGAGTAGGTGTTCTTTTCTCCCCCTCCATTCACGTGAGGATGGAAGCAGAGCCAGCTTCCGAAACGTCATGATATTAATTTTTTAATATTTTACTCTTCGGACGATGGATAAAGTCCATAAACCTAACACCACACACTAAAAGCCATGTTTAAACATCTCAGTTGCCGAGTCGAAAATCTCGGAAGGCCCAATAAAAAAGGATTTATACACCTCACCTAAAAAGCGGAAATACAGGATCCTTGGGCTCAGTTGTAAGAACAATCGTTCGAGCGCAACTGAAATATTTCTCTTCAAAGAGAGGTTGTTCTCGAAGATGATCATTTGGCAGAAATCGTATTCCCCGTTACGAATATAAACCAACTGAATGGAACAGCAAGCACCTCAAAGCACTGGGGCTGCTGGTGCCGAAGAAGTGCGGAAGAAAATTTCCATTGAGGCTTGAATATTTGAGAGAATCGGTTTTTCAAGTAACTTTATTGAAGATGGTGAACGCGACATAAGAAAAACCTTCAAAGAACAACTCCACTATAACAATCCTTCTTATTTTTCCCTTTAAAGTCTTTTTTTTTTCCGTTGCATCTTTCTTCTAATGAACACTGCAAGATAAGATTAAAAACGACATTGGTTGCACGTCTATAGTGTGGCTGGGTAAAGCATGGATTTAGTGGAGGAGAAAGTTGGAATGTGACTACTGGGAATCCACAGCTAAGGTACTGGTACGTGTTAAAGGTAGTGTTCTCTGCGTGGAGAAGTGAGAGAGACGGTGGCAATTGGTAAGATTACGTAGCATCGAAAGTAGGTGAAAGGAATATGATCCCGAACTTGGATGAAATAATAGTAGCAGGAGAAAAGAGAAGTACTGGGAGAAAAACCTGCCCCAGTGTCACTTTGTCAACCACAAACCCCACGTGGACTGGCCTAGAATGGAACCCGGACCTATACGACTACAGGCCGACGAAAAACCGCCTAAGGTATGGAATGAAGATAAAGTTGTTGAGCTAAGTTGATATAGTAGCACTCCGTACACCATTTGGGAGGGAGGATATTATTACAGTGTCTTTTCCAAAACCTGAAACTTTCTGTTTGTCTGGGTAACATTTTCCGCTTCTTAAAGCATCCGAATCTTCATTGCCGCGTTTAGAATATACAGCCACTGGTTTCCGTCTTGAATCAAACCAAGTTCACGCCACCCTTGTTTATTTATTTGACCCCCATTTTAAAATTATTCTCCCCTCTGTAACTAGATATTCTAATTGGTTTCTCCCCCTATGCTGCCCCGACTAAATTTTTGTGCATATTGCTTATCTCTGATAAATCAATAAATAACCGTTTCAATCAAAGTCAATTATAATACAGTTAACATTAGTGACACTTGAAGATAAGCCTATCCGAATGGCGTAAAGCGGATGAGTAGCCTCATTAAATCGACTTACAATTCCTAATGAGATAGCACCGGGGCCAAAGTTTATTTCTGCAACTAAAGTTGTCGTACCCTCGTCAGCGACAGGAGAATCCCCTGATTCCATATTAAATCCAAATGACAACACATACTTCGCCTGTTTGTGCCAATTTCGAAGGCTCCTAATTACTATGGGTAGAATTTTATAGCACAGCCTTGGCCAGCAACGACGGCAGAACGGGCAGGATGTTGTCACGAGCATTCAGACATTCTACATCTTTTGCTGGAGACGCATAAAACCCCAGAAACGCAGATGTTATCGGTTAAGTTTAACTCCTATACTGAATTACTAATAGACTCGAATATTTTTCGATCCTTTTGTAGTTTATTAAAGACACTGTGCCAACTCCTAAAGGTGTTTGGTGCCGAATTAAAAATGGGAAATAAAACTATAAGTCAGAAGGTACGTGAACTTATTCGACTAGACATAAAACTGTAGGTCTATAAATAAAATCAGTCAGAACAGGCAGTCTATCACAATACGATAGTTACTTCCTGAAAACAAATTTAATATGTTCGATTTCCGTGCACTATAGCATACAAAAACACTAGTCACCGACAAATGCACAAAGAGAGTTTTATCATCAATTGTAACACACTCCTACATGTTTCGACCCTGCTGGGTCATCTTCAGGGAGAACTTTTTTGTTATCGTTACATTAAGGTTGCACTTTATAGTTGAGTGAGAATGTGCTGTGTACTGTGTACTGGAGGCGTTAACTCTCTGCGGTCCCGGCTTGCACTGCAGGCCGGGACCGCAGACAGTTCACGCCTCCAAAAACAACGCAGTACACAGTCAACAGCACATTCTCGCTCAAATGCAAAGTGCAACCTTAGTGTAACGATAAGAAAAAAGTTCTCCCTGAAGATGACCCAGCAGGGTCGAAACATGTAGGAATGTGTTACGATTGATGATAAAACTGTCTTTGTGCATTTGTTGGTGAATAGTGTTCCTGAAAACAAGTTACAGAAATTCCAGCAGGACCAAACTTTCGATGAAAGCGATTTAAGAAACATACATTTATACTTTATAATCAGCTTCGAATTACAAAGCAGCTGCTTTCATCATAAAAGTGCAAATTGAAATGTTATATCCCTTAAATTTTGGGCATCCTATTTTCCTGCACCAGTATTACAATTTAATAGCTGCCTTGTGATATTCGTAGATAATTTAAAGGTGAAATGACATTGTAATGGTAAAATGAGAAAACAAAACATAAAAATGCAGAATTTGTTGGTAAACTAACGTTAAGAATCATCATTTATTGCATTATAAAAATTCTTAAAACTGTTTCTAAATATTTCTAATCTAAAATATTAAGGCTTAATCCCCTCTCCACAAACTTACAGCTACCCATCCGTTCAATAAATTCATCAGGTTTATGGAAGTAGGAGGTCTACTGTCTTGCTCCTACTTTCCCGTCACTGGCCCCTTTACTGAACCTGTTGGATCCAGCCAACACTCTCCTATCATGCTTCTATGAGACCCTACCAATATTTTTCTACTACATATTTCTATGTATTCCAGACTGTGTTTTCTACAAGTTTTCCTGCCGAAAAATATTACACATACTTTATTGTGTGCTACAAGTCCCACCCATCTCATCTGCCTTCTTAAGCTCACCCAAATAACATGAGGTAAGAAGTACAGTAGAAATTAAAAGCTCCTCAGTGTGAAGTTTGCTCCAGTCTCTGCAAGTTTATCCCTCTTACGAATAAATTTTCTCTTGTGCACCCTGTTCTCAGACACTCTGAATATACCTTCATCTCTGAATATGTGAGACCAAGTTTCACACCCGTAGTCAGCAAAAAGTAAAATATTCTCATTTTTACCTTTTGAGATAAAAGAGTGTAGGCAAACAGGCTCTGAACTGAATTTCTTACTGGATATCTTTCACGAACTTAATCAACCTTTTAAAGCCTAGCGGTAACTTTACATACCACCAGGTTTAACATTAAAAAATTCCACGTGGTGCCCACATTGCGTTTATGTGTTTTGTACGGATCTCAGAACAAACAGCAACTTTTGCCTTATAAAACATTAAGAGATTGTTTTTTATAACCGAAGTGGAGAGTGTTTACAGCGCGGTACGCACTGAGTCCTTATATAAAACAGATACGCTTCGTCTTTAAAGGGTTAATTATGTTGGAGTTCGACTGGAACAGACAAAAGGAGCAGAGTTACAGGAGAGGTAGGCCTATCTTATGATTCCTCCAAAACAGCCACACTTTCTGAGGATGAGTGAGTTTCGTATTTTACAGGGACACAATACGCAGGCCTGTAAAGAGAGATGCGTCATTTTACATGAAGACTCAACACTTCGAAATCTCAATTTATATTCGGAATTCGCTACATAAACGTTCAGTCCCTCCGTCACAGTGAATATGCTGAGTCTCGAATGAGCGCTGTGCAGTCGGTACACAAAAACTCCGACTCCTTCATAAAAGCTCAATACGTATTAATAACGGTAAACCTATAAGACATTTCATCACCACCACGTGAATCATCAGGCTGCTTTTTAGCCTTATAACCTATATTTAAGTATAAGTCTAATGGTTACTGTAGCTACCAGGGCTGTGGATTTGGAGTATCTAGCTAAGATTTAAAATTGAGGTTGGAGTCGCTACGTTTTTACCGAGTCGGAGTCGGTACATTTTTACCTTCTCCAACTCCGACTCCACCTAAAATTCCTTCCGACTCCGACTCCGACTCCACAACCCTGTCTCCAATACAAAGGTGTTTCCTATATTACGTATTTTACAAATTTAATCTGTGTAACTACTGATTGACCTTCACATATCCTCGAATTTTATGTTCCATTCTGAGTTTCGCCAATAAATATTGCAGTAATGCAGGCTATAATTAATAATCACCGAAGTGCTGCACTTACCCGTGTTTTGTTGGGGGCGGTATGGACACACTGTACGACAGCAGCCAACGGCGGACGGTGCAGGAGAAGTATGGGAAAGTCCACCAGCCGCGGAATGACATGTTTGTGGGGCTTGGCATGAATTTAGGAGACCATAACCCAGGACTGGTGTCAGCGTTCTCGTACCACGGATACTTTGGGTCGGGCCGGTTTCCTGTGCGCAGTCCACTCTCCTGAACGCGGTGGGGGCCGCCCAGCTCGAAGAGAGGCGAGTGGTCCAGACCTCCGGACATGAGAGTAGGAGCCACTGTCACTTGGCGCTGCCACGACACGGCGTTGACGAGCGTACTGGACGATGAGTTCAGAGCGAGCAGGCGAGCTGTCAGCACGTGGCGGTCCGATACCAGCAAGCTGCGGGCCAGGGCGTCCAGTAGACCTGCGGGAACGTGGAACTGAGCACGTGTGTGTTTGTGACAGCGGACTGTGGGCACAACTAAGTAAACACAATGCCAGGTGATATGTAAGAACAGGCTGTGTGCATAAGGAACTAATGTAGTGCCTCACTGCTGATAACTGGAAGGTGCAGCGCATTTTCTTGGAGTAGGAATTTAATTTATGAACGATATGTACAGCATCTTCGGCCCTCAGTGACAAACAGGCCGTACCGCCTACTTCCGCTGTTCTCTTCTATTTTAACTTCCATGTTTCTTCCAATATGTCATTGCAAGCTTCAGTATACATGCTTGTTTAAGCAATCTACAACTCATGCACTTACACTTAATTTCTGCACAGCGGAATAGAAAGAGTTTGTTACAATTACGACAAAAATTTTTTTCCCTTGAGAAAATAAACTCAGATTTCAAGACATGTATAATAAAAGGCTTGAAGGAACCGATGTTTACTGCAAGTCTCAAGAAAGTCTTCAGGGGTTATCTTATAGATCTGAATGAAGAATTATTTCCGATCACGAGACAGTGATGAATGACCGGATAACTTTTTTAAATTTGCGGCACGTCACAAGAAAAATAAGACAGAATTTCCCTTTGTCCTTTACGCCATGCGTAGGCGCTTCACAATAATGAGAGTGGGAATAAAGGAATGAACACTGGAGGTCAGTGGTGTGATTTCAGTTTGAAAGTAAGGCTAGCCAATTTTATAAGCCTCTCAATACTTTTTCTTTACAGAAAATAAGAATGGTAATTCACAATAACTTCTCGGACATCAGCATATTTTCAGTCCGTAATGATCGTGTTGCCGATCTCAAAGGCCGCACGATGTATGGCGTGTATCTGCGGACACTCGGTTGCTGGGATTGCGGGTTCGAATGCCTCCGGGGACATGGATGTCTGTCTCTTGTGAATGTTGTGTGTTGTCTGGTAGAGGTCTCTGCGAAGGGCTGATCGCTCGTCCAGAGGCGTCCTACTGAGTGTGGTGTGTCTGAGTGTGATCGTGAAGCCTCGATAATGAGGAGGCCCTCGCCCACTGGGGGCTGTCGCGCAACGAAAAAGAAATTACCTTGTTGACCTAGAAGTTATGTGTCGGGGTCAGCGGTGTCAATCTAAGCTGGCTGCCGACTAAACAAGCGAGAGTTTTTGTGTTCTCTTTGGCTTTTCCAGGTACATAACAATGTAGCGCTTCAAATAATCTAAGATCCTGTCAGTACACATACATAGTGTTGATTATTAATATTATCAATACATAATATCTGTCTCGACAGTACGCAGTATTAGAAAGTATTCTGTGTGTGTGAGATAAGTAACAGGGACATACACGCTTGTTTCTCTTTTTCTAAATTTCTGTCAAAAGCCCTTGTTTTATTCCTGGGAGGAAACAGCCGTAATGAAACATATATATTAATTTTTACCCTGTCAGGTTCAAATATTCTCGTCGGCCACCAATTTTATAACACCCTCAATAAATAATCCTCCCTTAGCGTGAAGATAAAATTTCAAAGAGAAAATTATTACGTGAAATTATATTTTTATATATTATAATATTTACGTACTTGTATATAAAACGGAACACAAAGATACTGAAATGAACAGTAGCAAGAGTTCCTTAAATGTACGTGGCAGTCCATTTCTAGTAACCTGTAAAAGTGAACTGTCAAGAGGAAGTCTTGATTTTAGTGAAAGAACATGGTTGGAAATCTCTAGACATCTTCTAAATATTCTAAAGATCGAACATTACATAATGAAAAGCTTCGCCAAATACTATTAGGGTATTAAAACTAAGGAATATGAGATGGACCGGTCATGTAGAAGGTATGGGTGAAATAAGAAACGCTGTAAATATTTCAGTCGGAAAAGGTAAAAGCCGGAGGTAACTTGGCATGGTCATATTCACCTGCATAAAAAGGAGGAGGATAATACGTACTAAGAGAATCTTAAAGGAATAAAATGCGAGTTTATGGGCTGGATTAATCTGGCTCAGACTGCTGTCGTATCGCAATTTTTTGGTGAAAACCGTAAATCAGATTCAGGTTCCACCGTTTTTAGGGAATTTTTTACATTGTTAGCGACTACCAGTTTCTCGAGAAGGACTCTGCTCTATGGAGTTACGTATGCGTCACAACAGAATACAGGATGTGAGATGTAACCACTTAACGAGCTACGCTGATCAGAATAACGTTCAATTATTGCTTCTTGCCTCCTGTCACGCACCTGTTACGGCGCTATTCAACTAACAACATTCTGGGCAATTATTTTTGATCATGCAGGAAACCAAGTGAAATTAATAAACATTCTCCCTGGGGTATAAATGTTGAAAATTTGCATCAAACCAAGTGGCACTCTCCATTCAAAGTTCATACGGCTACCACAAAAGCTAGTCTGGGCGATTCGCAGTTGTCGTGGATTGGAACATGACAGAATATAGACTATCCTTTTCAATCTTACAATAAATCGGCTCCCCATTGCAAAAGCCTAATAGAATGTGCAATGAATTAAATAAAATTTAAATTTATACTGTATGCCACTGATTACAACAGTGGAATAGGAGACTTTCAGAAGGAAGGAAGAGATTTAGTGTACTCCCTTGGCAAGGAAGTTCTAATTTTTATTAATCCTCTTGCGGCAGAATTTGTTTTCTGCTTTACCTACCCGTGTACTGGGCGACGATCACTTGACATATGTTTACATTATCATATTCCGGTTGTTGTTGTTTTTACAAAAGAGTGGTGTGAACACGAGGGAATAGGGGCAAGGCAAGTGCAATTTAAGTCAATTTGCATGCGCTATCATAACGACTTCCGTAATGAACCTAATTAATCTCACAGCCTCCTCCCTCTATCCTGTGTTACGGCTCTAAACTATCATCTCTTACTAACAGATTCAAAACACAAAGTTCTACACCACACTCACAGGGAATTCCACAATATTAATACGGCTGCAGAACATGGTGAGATATAACAGTGTTAACTCATGTCTCTGCTCATCTCACATCGCCTAATGACCTGGCTGAAATAGACAGCTTACACAGCATCGAAAGGTAGGTGGCTGTCATTATGATCGATAACAGGTCAGTAGTAAGAAGACTCGTGTTACCAGGAACTCTGACTTAAATTTAAAGAAGAAACTAATAAAACTCTGCACTTGGGACACAGCTTTTTATGGTACAGAAACTTGGACACTTCGGAAAATAGGTCGGTAATACCTTGAAAACTCTGAAATGAGGTGCTGGAGAAGGATAAAGAAGGTCAGTCAAAAAAGAAAGAATGTCCTACATACAATAACAAAGAACGTTAACTGGACTGGTGATACCTTGCAGAGGAACTGCCGTCTAAAACGTGTTACTGAAAGAAAGACGAGACGACGAGAAAGAAGATGTAAGTAGCTATTACATGACCTTAACCTTTACAAGACTTGTGTTCGCATCGAACGCACATAACAAAAAAAAACCCCTAAAATTCATTTTATATGTTTGGGCAACAAGACAAATTACTGCATGTTTAGAATATGCCGCAAATATCTGTTTCTATTTCCCGCAAAACGACTTATTTCATGACTTTATAATCTCTTGTTAAAATAATAAAAAATTCTTAACAAAACGTACATTAAATACTAAAGGTTAAGGAAATGTTAAGAAAAAGGGAAGAAAGCGCAATTTGAAAGAGGAGCACTCTGGAAAAGTCACTGTTGAAGTGGCTACAGACCAGTACAAGGCAGGCTAAGCAAGGAACGAACGAACGAACGAACGAACGAACGAATGAACGAACGAAAGAAAGAAAGAACGAACGAACGAACGAACGAACGAACGAAAGAACGAACGAACGAACGAACGAGTGAATGAATGAATGAATGAATGAATGAATGAATGAATGAATGAATGAATGAATGAATGAGTGAGTGAATGAATGAGGCTACTTAATTATACATTCTCGATGGCAGAAGTAACTTTACGTCAAATCAGACGAGAGAATTTTTGTTTCTTTTGTTATAAATATTACGTTTTTTCTTCATGGTATCCATTTTCCTTCCGCATATGCCACTGTTTAACTGATAACACTTAACAAAACATTTACTATTTATATGGTATCAATCACACAACTGGAAACTCTGTTTCACTTATTTGCCAAACGTCTTACTTCTGCTTGTTAACATCATTAATGGATACTGACTAAGAGGTGGGGTGGAATGTGAAGTGAGACGTCGAAAAGCAGAAGCCCGGTGAAGATCGCTCCAGACTATTCTTCGGGAGGCATTTGCTAATAATATAAACCTGGAGATCGCTAATATAGCTGAGTTATAACGTTATATTCCTCATTTCCTCCAGGCGTGTAACGGAATATTACACCTGTCTTAAAATATGCTACTATTCCTGCATTTCACTAATATGTTAGACCACGATTCAAAATAAGCCAATCGTTCGATGCCACATAAACTATACAGTTGGAAAATTGTCATTAAAATAATCAACAAATCTTTCAATAAAAGTGGTGAAATGTATGGATTGAGAGATACCAACCCCAGAAAAAATAACTTTTTTATCTACAGTGAAACCGACTTGGCCGAGATTTGAAATGGAATCTACATATCTAGAACAGTTATGACGAAACACCTTACACCGTTGCCTTGCTGAAATAAGAAAGTTTTAATGTCATGAGGCGCGGAGACACGGCGCTGCTCTCGAGCTGACAGTAACACTGTTATTTAAATCAAACTCGAACCGCCCTTCACGTCCGAAACTTAATCAGGCTCATCAGCGACCGGATGTTCGTCCCTGCATCATCTCAGTGGGGTCAATTTGCTGCGTGGTGACAAAGACTTTATTATTTACAAACGCTGCACTATATCGCCAGCTTGTTTAAGTGACCCAGTTATTATTTTGTGTACCAACAGCCCACGTGGATTTACATAGAATCAGTTTTATTGTTGGGGTCGCGGTGGCGCAGTTGGTTGAGGCACTGCGCTACAAACCGGCAGGTCGCGGGTTCGATTCCCGATGGTGTCAGTGGATTTTTTCATTGGCATAATCCTGTCGGTCGCACTATGGCCCTGGGGTCAACTCAGCCTCTAACAGAAATGAGTACCAGGAATATTTCCTGGGGGGTAAACGCGGCCGGTGCGTATGGTTGACAACCTTACCACCTTCATGTGCCCATTGTCTAGAGATCTGGGAGCCTCAACCTCCTGGGACCCTCTGGGTCTGTCCTGGCCTGTAATGGGGCTGCTTTTTTATCAGTTTTATTGTTACTGCAGCCTTTAAATATTCGAGTTAGAGACAAGTCCAATATACATGTGAATAACATATGCAGTATCAGCATCTGTACTAGAGGAAATCACACAGATATGAACACGGATTTCCTGTGGAAAACACTGTGTGCTCTCTTCTGTGAAAGTCTTTTTACTGGTGTGCTTAATGACCGCTACACAAGCATTATTAGTCGCTAGTAAAAAGAGTAGTTTAGAAGCAGCTGTTGAGAAAAGTAAGCATATGATCATGTGTCGTGAACAGAATGCACTACAAAAGTTTGGTAATAAATCCTTTGAAACTGTGGCGAAGTTCAAATATTTGAGAAAACCCCTGATAAATCAAATTATGTTCACAGAGAAATTAAAAGAAGATTGAACTATGGAAATGTCTGCTATCATTTGGCCCAGAATCTTTTATCTTCCCGTTTGTTTCCAAAAATATAAAGATTAAAATATATAATTATAATCGTGCCTCTTTTTTTTATGTGGATGTGAAACATGAACTTTCACACTGAGGGCGGAACATGGGCTGAGGGAGTTTGAGAACAGAGTACTGAGGAAGACAGTTGGGTGTAAGGGGAACGGCACAACAGGGGAATTGAGATAACTGCACAAAGAGGAGCTTCGTGATTTTTACTTCTCACCAGATATTACCTTGGTGGTCAAATCAAGAAGAATGAGAACAGGCAGAACAGGTGGGGCGTATGGGGGAGAGGAGGGCGCATAGACCTGCTGGGTTTTGATGGGTAAACCTGAGGGAAAGAAACCACTTGAAAGACCTAGGCGTAGATGGTATGATAATATTTAAATGTATCTTAAAGAAATTGGCTGGAAGAGCATGAGCCAGACTAATCTGACTCAGAATAAGAACAACTGATGGGTTCTTGTGAAGACGGTAATAAACCTTCGAGCTGTATAAATTGTGGGGAGTTTCTTAAGTAGTCGAGGGACTGTGGATTTTTTAAGAAGCACTCTGATTCATGGCGTTATTTAGTTATTTGCTTAGTACTATAGGTTTCACGAAAATGTAAATATTTACTCCTGATCACGTTAAGCTAAAACTGTCACATTAGAATAACGTAACTTACAAGAGTAAAAAAAAGCATGTTATTCTGGAAAGACTTTTCTACTCTAAAAGTTGGCGCGTCATACATTTTTCAATTATTTTTTCTGTAACACGTGTCATGTTTTGATGACTTTAATTTTCAAACTTGTTACTTTTCTGCCGTCATATCAAAGGTAGTGTTATTACTGGCTCGTGTTGCTACAGAAAACAAGTACGTCACGCAGTATATGAATGTATCCCCCAGGATCCCATTACCTCGTAGCTGATTGGAACAGAGAGTGCGTTGTCTAAATGTAACTGTTGCTATACTCCATGTTATTGGTTCAGAAAACACACCTCTATCTTTTTTCTGCATTTCTAGAAAGAAACGTATTTACTTCGGTCCGCTGAAAAGAAGTAACCTTGATTATCCTAGTGGGCCATTATGAATAGGTGCCTCGCAAAGTTTATAAGTGAGGACAGAATAGATAACAAGTTTCGAAACGCCTGTTTATATTCATAATATATGAAGATGGAAGGAGTCCAGAAATCCACGATTCGTAAGTGCAACAAGTCAGCAACATCGCCGGTGAAAGAAATACACTTGCCAACGGTTTATATTTCAAGTAAATACTGAGTTGCGAACTCGTCCAGTGTAAGAGTGGGAATTCTTTGCGAGAGTGCTACAGACATGTCGCTCAAGCAATGGACGTCCGGAACTGCAGAGTAGATATACTCAAGTACGTACTTTATAGCAAGCGGATCCAGTTCTTGAAATCTATACCGTCAGGGACGCTAGGCTGGTTTGCTTCTTCCATAAGATTTGAAATGTAATAATTTGTGGGGTTAATGGCTTCCGCTTTCCTCTACTTCCCATGGCAAGTTAAATCCAAATATTACAAACTGGCCTTGACGTACCGGTATATAAACTAAATTCGAATTTCTGTACTACTTAATGTAAAATATGCAATCCGCAGTAAACACTTCACACTTCACACTTTGATAGCAACAGTTACAGTAATGTCAGTTACATTAGCAAGGACTTCCTCCATTGTCGCCATACTTCACAATAATCATTACATTTCGGTAGCTGACTGCTTCAGGTGAGTAACAACTAATGCCAGGGGCCAATAGACCATCGTATAACAAACACAGCATCATACAGAGTAAATGGGAAACAAACAACACAGTACATATCAAACTATAAATTCCATAAAGCAAACACAGAGAGTTTAAAATAAATAACTCATATAAATATACAAAATACGCCTGCAAGTCATATGTGGCTAACTCTCAAAAAACATCCTAGACAATCAATAAAATATAACTAGCCAATATATATATACACACACACACACACACACACACACACACACACACACACACAGTAGATTATCTAACATTCTAAAATAATCGTGTAACAGCATTAATCGTCAACGTATATCAGTATTTCTGTGAGCCGAAGAGTCGTCAATTAAGACATGCATTTAAAGCAAGAAGCAAGAAACTTCATGATGTGTGCACAAAACAAACCAAGAAACATGCATGAGGCTCATATAAGGCAGTTATCGTTTTTAATTACCGAAACAACAACAACAACAACAACAACAACAACAACAACAACAACAACAACTACTACTACTACTACTACTACTGTTACTACTACTACTACTACTGTTACTACTACTATCACCACCACCACCACCACTACCATCACAATCGTTAATGATAATAACAACAATAACAACAAAACATGTCACGGGAAATAGCGTTTTATGTACCACAAATTGTAACAACAGAATGGCTGCGACTCTGTATACCCTAGAAACATGGTTTGTTTGAGATATATAAGTGTGAATATCCTGCATAAAGGTGGCAATGTAATGGTGATAATGATGATAATGGTAATGATGATAATAATAATAGGTTTATATCTTAAATCTCAGTCAGTTTGGATTGGCGGTACAACAGGGACGTTTACTCGGAACGTGCCGGTTCTAAACCCGGCAGGGACACCGGCTAACCTCATAAGCTCTACCGACTCTCCTTAGCCTATCAACACAAATCTTGGGCTAATCTCTCGTTTAGCCTATGATCGCTTCCTTACAGATCCGCTCCAATTCTCTCTTCACTGACCTTCACACAATACTGGACACTGTACAATTTAGCTGACTGATCGCGGCGTAAAATAAATCACAAACATTACAGCTGCAGCCAACCTGTTGAGTGTTACATCGGCAGATTGTGCAATATTACAAACGGTAGTACCAGCAGTGTAACATATATTCCCTTATCAATAACAATGCTGCACTTTATGTCTAGTCAGTTAATAAATGTTTCCATACAGTGCTGCTGAATGCAAGTCCTGAGGCATTAACTAACTAACTCCATGGAGCAGAGGCCTTCTTGAAAAGCTAACAGTTTCTCAGATAGTCAAGAAATTCCCCGCATTTTATGGAACCCAGAGGTTTATTACCGCATTCACAACAGCCCGCCACCTGTCCCTATCCTGAGCCAGCTCAATCTACTCCATGCCCACCCTTCCCATTCCTTGAATATCAATTTTAATATTATTCTCCCATCTACGCCTGGTTCTCCCAAGTGGTCGCCTTCCCTCAGGTCTCCCCACCAAAATCCTATATGCACCTGTCTTTTCCCCCATACGTGCTACATGCCTCGCCCATCCCATTCTTCTCGATTTGATTACCCGAATAATATTTGGTGATGAGTGCAGGTCATTAAGTTCCTCGTTATGCAGTCTTCTCCACTCCCCTGTCACCTCGTCCCTCTTAGGCCCAAATATCCTCCTCAGCACCCTATTCTTAAACACCCTGAGGCATTATGGACAGAAAACTGTGTGCAGCCTTCAGATAGTGACTAGTAACATGGGCTTCTTAAAACATTATTACTGATGAAAATACGTAAGTGCACATGTTTATTATAAAATTATTAAAAATAAAACTTTATAGACGCAACCACTGTCACAGTTACTCTGTGATGGCAATTTTAAGTGTTAATTGTTGAATGTTTTCAACATCACGCCTGTAGTCGGTAAGGAATAAACGGGCTCTGTAGTAAAAGACTGTCGAAATGTGTAGACATTTTGTAGTTGCCATGTCACGCGACATGGAAGAGGATTTGCATTTTTAGACGCATTCACAAACTTGCTAGAAGCGACTATTAGTTCCATTATGTCTACCTGTCTCTCCGTCGCATAGAACGACTCCACACCCACTGGACGGATTCTCATGAAATTTGATATTTGGGTATTTTTCCAAAAATCTGTCGAGAATATTCAAGTTTCATTACAATCTGGCAAGAATAACGGGTACTTTACATGAACACGTATGTAAATTTATCTTAATACCTCGTTGAATTCTTCTTAGAATGAGAAATATTTCCAAAAAGTTTAAGAGAAAATCAAAACACATTTTACTGTCAATGGCCTTTTCCGAAAATTGCACCGTTTATGTGATAATGTTGAAAAATATGCTACAGCCGGACAGGCCACAGGTGAAAATTAATACGGCGCAAGGCTACAGACACACACACACACACACACACAAGCACACACACAGAATATGTGGCAATTTTTGCTTTTACACAGCAAAAATGGTTAGGCTAAAGCACCTCTATTGTGCATACGTACACTGCCCGCCTTGCGTGATTCTAGTTTTACGTTATTCATGTTCACAGAAGTAACGTGCTTTAACTCGCCTCTCATATGCAATTCTTATTATCAAAATAAATATTTATAAGAATCAATATTTAAGTCGTCTTCTTTTACAAAGAATTACAAATTAACAAGGCTCGGGCAAGAAAACTTTACTCTATACTAGCCTTTTTTTAAAACAAATGATGTTCACACAACTTTCTCATAGCAGCCACAACTTCGCTTCTGACGTAAAGACAGTTTGTGTGATTTCATGCATAAATTCTTGTAACATAAGTGGAAATTTTGATTCCCAAGTCACATTTTAATCACATTCAAGCAAAAAAAAAATTCTATATACATGCACATAACTGTACGGCTATGTGCTACACATATAATAAATTAGAGGAGTACCTGCACTTTATGTATAAGATAGCATGCCGTTAACAATAAATTAGAGGAGTACCTGCACTTTATGTATAAGATAGCATGCCGTTACAATAAATTAGAGGAGTACCTGCACTTTATGTATATGATAGCATGCCGTTACAATAAATTAGAGGAGTACCTGCACTTTATGTATATGATAGCATGCCGTTACAATAAATTAGAGGAGTACCTGCACTTTATGCATAAGATAGCGTGCCGTTACGCAGTTGATTTCGTGTACTTGAACTTCGGATTTACAGTCATTTCCCCATCTTCTTCCCCACAGAAAATCGTGTTTGCATGCCGTTAATTATAGGCTTCAAACTTTGTCAGAGAGAGGAAGCATATTTTTCTCTGTGCACATGAATATTCGTCTGTGTTCTAACTACGAAAATATAGACTGAACATGTAGGAAGGTCATGTCTATTAGTCTGCATAATTAATATCGATAAGAACTAACAGACCTTAATTATGTCTGGTATTGAAATGCTGCATTGTACGTCGTCAGGTACGTCATTGGGACATTTTATTCCAAAGTAACCCACACTTTTGACGCAGTCCATGTCGCTCATCGGTTTTGTCAAAAGAAAATATGAAACACGCAGGCCTGTGCCATATGGCAAATCCAACTGGGGTCCACACATGTGTTCGCAATAACTGATCACTACAACGACAATTTGTCTTATGCAGTGTTATTTAAACTGTTCGTTACATTTTGCAACAGGATATGCGTATGTGCAGTAAATGAATACAAGGCCAATATTTAAAGAATTCTGACAATAGCGTATGTTCTTAAACTGAATGTAATTTTGGGCACTCTTTATCGTCTGAAGCTAAAAAAACAACACAAACTTCATATGTTTGATCTTACTCCGCGCTCAGGTGTAGAGGCGAGAAGGCGAGAACCTAGTCGGTTTGACTTCTTAGAAAGCGCCAATTTTACTCCCTGGACCTTTTTGACAGAGACTAGCTCCGTCCAACAGCCCACTTCGTGGATTCTTCCATTTTCCCGCTCCATTTGAAGACGGGGTGCAGACCTAGATTCCCAAAGGATGTGCGTTTTTTTTTACTTTCAGAAAATGGACAATATACAAAATTCCAGTCATGATTATGGTTAGGCCAATGCTTTACCATTAATCGCAAACACGCCTAAGCGATTTCCTGTCAGATCCAGGTGAAGGAAAGGGGGTGTCTGGAAGCAAGCATTGGCTAGGCGAATGGACGACCCGAGGAGGCACGAGGAATCAATGCCAGACCTGTGGTTATTACTGTTTCGGCAAAGTACTATAAAGGCGTGGTAGGAATTATATGGAGTAGGGCATTTACCGCGACCACGGTATTGCGCGTCGCCTGAAATATCTGGTGGCTGGTTGGGTCATAGCGGGAATTGCGTGAGGGCAGAAATCAGCTCAAGACATGCCTGATGCACACAATCTGTCTGTTGTCGCTTCCTCGCTTCGTGGCGCACAGGTGGTGCCTGTCGAGTGGGGCGGACGGGCAACACTTCAGCAAGGAAGCAGAGAAAGGCAGGGAGGAATGCGATGTCTGGTGTCTGCGTACCGTTGTGGTGTGAGACTCCCAGGTCTTGCAGCAGCATGGCGGCCATGTCTGCTTTCTGTTGTGCGCCCTCATAGTGCGATGTGGCCAGGGGCACCCTGAGCGAGCGGTATGGCTCAGTGACGCACAGGGCTCCCATGTTTTCCGTGTCCACGTCATGAATCACTTGCAGCGCCTCCTCGCTATCCTGCAAAAAACACAACTGCGTTAAAGGGTACAGTTACAACAGAAGTAATTGAACAAGCGTGAAATGGCGTATTCAGTTTCTCTGTGCACAGATATACAAATGCGTACTCTGTGCATGGAAACTGAAATGTCCAACTAGTGTAAGTATGCATCAGTTTTTAACAAAGCTGGAAGGGAATAAAGAGATGGGATTAGACTACTTGCCGCTCCTGTTTCGTTAACACGTCCAGTGAAGTAATGACGGGTAATTGCGTTGAAGCCTATTTATTTATTTATTTATTTGCAAGAGGTTTACCTCTTATGCACCAGGTCCAAAACGGCCCTGGGACTCACCCAGCCTGCTATCCAATGGGTAGAGGGGCTTCTTGCGCTGGGGGTAAGGAGGCCGAAGCGTGAAGTTAACCACTCCATCTACTGTCGACCTTAAGAATGACTGGAACTATACATCAGCTCCTCCATGTATCTTAATGGCGTACACAGGGGAAAATCTACATGTAGATCCCTCTACCTCATTTGTTGTTTATTCAGGAAGGCATGGCTTTATAGCTTGGAGACGAAAAAAAGTGTGATATCTTTCGCGATCTTCATGTTATGTTGGGCCGTGTTACATAAATAAGAATCATGTTAACTGATAATGTAACGGCGTACACAGCATTGTTATCAGAACTAGCAAAGAAAAGGGAAATATATACATTATATTTAACACGTATTTAGTTAAGGATTTAGACGTTATACTTGGAGCAATTAAGTTTTTGATTGTCTTTGCTCAAAATTGCACGATGTTGTTACTCGGTCATTTCCTACGCTTTGTGCTGTACCCTTTAGGAAGGACACAAGATCTAAGGCTTAACAACAGAGAGTGTCGTCTGTTTAAAAATGTATTTTTCACTTTGACTTTTATTAAGTACGCGTAATAGTAAAAATGTTCAAAAGGAATATTCGATCCTCATATCATCTACTACATCCTGGTATTATGAGGGTAACTGCAACATCTGTGGGTCAGTAACACACACATTACGTCAAGCAATCATAACCCTTCTCTTTATGTATATGTATATGTATATGTATATGTATATGTATTTACACATATATGTATATAAATTACGAAAGCCCGTGATATATAAAACAAGACATGTAAAACGTAACATTGAGGCGCATTCCCGTCACCACTGTTGCCGTGCAAAAGGAATAAGCATTACATATTCTGAGTGTGTGTCTGTAGCCGTATCTATCCAGCAGGCAAGGCGCATGCGCCGTATTAGGTCATTGTGGCCTCTCTGGCTCTGCTATATTTGTCACTTACATCATAAAGGGCATGATTTTCGTGAAAACGTTACTAAATATAAAGGTGTGTTTTGGCTTTCTTTACAGATTTTGCCTTAAAATATTTCTCACTCTAAGAAGAATTCAGTGAGACACTATCACAAGTGCACATAGGTCTTCATGTTCAGTGCGCGTTATTCTTGTCAGGTTTTAATGAACTTTGAATTCTCTCGACAGATTTTCGAAAAATACTCAAGTACCAAATTTCACGAAAATCTGTCCAGTGGGAGCAGAGTTATTCCACGCGGACGGACGGACAGACAGACATGACGAAGCTAACAGCCCCTTTTCGCAATTTTGCAAACGGCGTCTACAAACTGAAATTGTGATGTCGAAAATTTGTCCTTAAGCGACCTATCACACACAGAACCCGGAACAATTCAATCTAACACACATCACTACTGGCCACGAAATGATCTAGCAATCAACGAATCACCAAACTGCGAGTAGTGACAGACGACATACGAAGAACAGACGTTTCGCTTCCATAGCCTATCTCTCTCTCTCTCTCGATGACTGGACAGATCAATCGAACTGTAGACCTTTGACATCCCCCAGATCCATCTTCGTCGCAACGCTAAGTTTGCCGCCACAAGACAGAAATAGAGTTACGTAATTTTGCTGACATCATTATAACATGCAAATAAGGAAGCAAGTCGATGTGGTTATTAATTGCTGAAGAGCAGTGTGGAAGAGGAATGTTGCATATATGAGCATGGGGTTGTCCTCATTACTCATACATGAATCGGCTTCTGATCATCGGAAACTGAATGACGAGTCCGTACCGCCAATCTGTCCTTCAGCGGGACGGATTATTTACCTTTAAGGCTTGCAACCTATGAAAGCCATATTTTTTCATTTTATGTGTATTTATTTAACGACAAGGAACAGGGATAGCACAGTCGATATAGTGGCTAGGCTAAGGCCTCGACGATCCGGTGTTCGAATCCCAGTAGTGTTGTTATATTTTTCTCCAAAAGGTTCTGACAAGTTCTGAGGGCCATAGAGCTTCCTATTCAATGGGTTAGAACTTTCTCGGGGGTAAACTGGCCAGAACATGAATTTGACCACTGACCTCTATCAAGTTCATTTCAAAACGCGGATTAAATCCATCCTGAAGGCTAGAAGAAAGAATAGATATTATAAAAACTAGAGAAGTAATTAATATTTGACGGTGTAGTAAAATAGTACTGAAAATGGTCCTGCTAACAACAACGAAACTTGATATCTTTATGCCTTCTTCAGGGGCTGGAAGTAAACCAGCAAGTATAATAATATTTAACATATAAAAAGCGCCTTATGATACCATATTGAGGAATGAACTGTACGGGACAGTATTCATGGATTTCGTATCACATGGATAGACACGGCAGGTCATAAAACCAATTTCGTACAGCGAACATATCGGTTTATGTACGAGGTACGGACTAGAACGCTCTCTACCTGTTATTACAAGCCAGTTACTTTAGTTAGAAAAAAACTGATGAGAGTCTTAATATAGTCACTGAGATTTATATTAAATATTAACCAAATGAATGCAACAGAGATAAACTTCATCTAAACCTGAATTCATAACTTCTGTAGGCATCGGCATAAACATTTTTGTATCCCGTTAAACAAACTGCCGATCCCACTGGCCGCGCGGTCTATGGCTTAGGTCTGCGGCCAAGCGCTTGCTGGGATCGTGGGTTCGAATCCTACCGGGGGCATGGAGGTTTGTTTCTTCTACAGTGTTTGTGTTGTCAGGTAGAGGTCTCTGCGACGGGCTGATCCCCCGTCCAGAGGAGTCCTACCGACTGTGGTGTGTGCTTGAGTGTGATCAAGTGAAATCACAAAAACCCTCGACACCTGCTGTGAACAGGTAGATATAAGAGGGAAGGACTAAATAAAGTAAAGTTAAACAAACTCTGCCCACACCATCACGTACTCACTTCTCAACACTTCATTCAATCGGGTTGTATATGCACTTAAAAAACACACCATTGCCTGCACAAATCCAAGGGAAACTTTAGGTACTTTTGAAAATGGAGAAGAAAACGTGTTTGTAAAATAGGGAATATATGTTGTCACGCAATAAATTAATTTTCACTTTAATATTAGATAAGACGCATAAAGAGTGTAATTACAGTAACATTAGGCCTATATATAAGCGCAGATGTTAAAATATAATTATTAAGGTTGAAGTAATTTGGGATTATTTTATTTTAAATTAGAATAAAGGAATAATAAAAGTAAGGCACACAGAAGAAACAGGCCTTAAATCACACAGAAAGCAAATGGCATTTTGTAGAACAAATAAATTTCTCCTGTACTGAAGAACGACCTGCATTCCACTCACGACATAAACTGATCTGTTATACTCGTAACAGGGCGATAGAATATGTTGATCCACCTATCTTATTTGCCTGTTGCGCGCAAGAGAGAAAGTGACAGGTAATGGATCTAAAAAGAAACACGTGTCAGATTTTACATGAAGCTGAATTTGATCAGATCAAGCGAAACCCTGAACATGTGCTTTATGTTATTCGTAAAAGAACTGAGTGGGAGGAAAATTGAAGTTTATGAACCGTTAAGGAGAAAAACTGAAATAAGAAACGAGTGCCTTTCTGTAAACGTCTCGTGAGAAGGAAAGTGTGAAAGGCGGTAAACAAGAAGCACAAATGAAAACTATGCGGCAGTGGCTTGCTAAGCACGAGAAACAGGACGAGCTGCATTTAAGAAGTAATGCGTCACTCACAAATGCGTCACTCACAAATACGTCACTCACAAATACGTCACTCACAAATACGTCACTCACAAATACAACTTATGGAAAAAATATTTAATCAACGTAATATTAAAAACTCGAATTTTTGTCTTCCAGGTTGCTATTAAAAAACACAAAGATTAGGGTATACAGAACTGTAGTTCTACCTGTTGTTTTGTATGGGTGTGAAACTTGGTCTATCACACTGAGGGAGGAACAAAGACTGAGGGTGTTCGAGAATAGGGTGCTGAGGAGGATATTTGGGCGTAAGAGGGACGAGGCGACAGGGGAGTGGAGAAGACTACATAACGAGGAGCTTAATGACCTGTTCTCGTCACCAAATATTATTCGGGTAATCAAATCGAGAAGAATGAGATGGTCGGGTCATGTAGCATGTATGAGGGAAAAGAAAGGTGCGTACAGGATTTTGGTGGGGAGATCTGAGGGAAGGCAACCACTTGGGAGACCCAGGCGTAGATGGGAGGATAATATTAAAATGGATCTTCAAGAAGTGGGATGGGGGTGGACTGGATTGAGCTGGCTGAGGATAGGGACAGGTGGCGGGATCTTGTGAATGCGGTAATGAACCTCCGGGTTCCATAAAATACGGGGAATTTTTTGACTAGCTGAGAAACTGTTAGCTTCTCAAGAAGGCCTCTGCTCCATGGAGTCAAGTCAATATTAAATATTCAAACGCTGTGCTGTAGGCATAGCGAACTATCAACATGAAGCAAAGTGGTCTTTCAGAAGCAGCAATTAGCTTAGCTAATCAAGAAGTTACTTAACCCTTGTGGAAGCTGACTATTACCGTACCCACTACAGTTCTTCACTGGACCCTACTCTGAGCCCATATAATTTTGGCCACTCATCAGACCTTTTCCGCTGAAAATTTGACTTCATTGGATCTGCTGTCAAAATGATATGGGCCCAAACACATTCATAATCATGACGGAAGTTTCTTATTTTTTGGTGCGCGTTCGTCAGTAAAATTATTTGCTCCAAAAGCTAAAAATGTGTTAGTGAAGAACAACCAAAGGCATAATTTGATGTACGCCAATTAATTTCCGCAGTCTCAACCTGACTATATCAAACTACATTTTTACTCATTTTGTAACAAATGCAGTAACATGTTGGTGAATTTCATATCCTGATTGGTGACTGAAAAATTAATGATACAGCTAAATTACTGCCCCCAAACCCGACCTACAGTTACTGAAATAAGCTGAAATAACAACTGAACACCCCGGCTACTTGCATTATATTGCAGGGAATATAAAGTGGAATCACCAAGGAATTCTCACTATTAATTTTTAAGCTTGTTTGATGAAAATATTTTTGTACTCTTCAGATGAATTTTCTTCTCATCTTCTGGCAAAGTTCAGTGACAGTTATTAACCTTTTAAAGCCTAGCGGTTACTTTACGTAGCACCAGGTTTAATATCGAAAAATTCTACATTGTTCTGACATTGCGTTTATGTGTTTTATACGGATCTCACAACAAACAACAACTTTTGCCTTATAAAACATTAAGAGACTGGTTTTTATAACCGAAGCGGAGAGTGTTTACAGCGCGGTACGTACTGAATCCTTATATAAAACAGCCGCTCTTCGTCTTTAAAGGGTTAATCCGTGTTGTGGGTCTATGCTACTTGGCTGCAACCCTTCACCTTCGAAAGTGTGTAGGGCATGGGTTTCTACGTCTGTAAGGCCGAATATTGCTTAGCGCCTCTTCGGTTAGCTACGGAAGACGCGCCACTGATTCGTTATCATTAGGCAGCTGTTGTACATCAAGGCAGTCAAATTTTCTATGGAGCATCCTATCCTCCAGAAGGTTACAGGCCTTCAGGTGGGCAATAATTTCCCGAATTTAGTGAACACGGAAGGTTCATATCTGTGTTCAAACAGCCCCCCACGTGTCTTTGTCCCGAGCGGATAAATCCGGTGCATGACATCCTACTCTCTTTCTTGAAGATCAGTTTTAATTCTATGCTACCTTGTATGCATAGGTCTATCAAGTGGCCTCCTTCGTTCAATGTTTCCCCACCAAAACACTATACGAATTTCTCTTCTGACTCATACCTGCCAAATGTCCAGCCAATTTCTTTGTCCTTGAGTTGATTACCCTAATAATATTTCGTGAAAAGTAGAACTGATGAAGATCCCTCAATATTCCAGGAAATTTGACACGGGATTGAACACCTTAAGAATATTTCCTACCGAACAGCCTTTACGTGTTTATTTAATGTAGCGTCCAAATAGTTTAACATGTACGTATAAATATTTTCACTTCGTCTGACAGCAAAAGGCATTTTCTGTGTACGTCACACGAGTATGTTACACATGTAGAAGTACGCCTATTTGAAAATTTGTTGTTTATGCATAAGCGACGATAATGCTTCCAGATTTATAACAAAATTCTCCATCATTTGAATGCTGAAAATTTCAGACACTACTGTCATTCGGTTATTAATTGGATTGAGCGCGCTATCTTGATTTCAATAATTATAACAGACAAGTGACACGACATGCTGCCCGTGTCACGTCCGTGTCACCAGCTGAAAGTCCGGCCACTCTTGGCTGTGCTGGAGATAATGATTGAATTTTTGGAACCCTATTTGGTGCTTTTCACACTGAACTTATCCTCTTCGGTGTCATGCATATGACAACGAAATTTTAGAATATACCGGAATGGAACAAGCTGTCATGACACCAAAAATTTCGTGGAAGTGTAGATCACGTCTTGTGGAAGGCAGCTCATACATTAATTTACATCGAAGCTAATCAGTGTTGAATACAGCGAGACATGCGCTCTCTCTGTTGAAAAATCCCCATAAATAAGTGATTAAAAATGAAATTCTGCAGAAAACACATGACTATTACTTTCTTTTTACAGATTAGTATTTGTGTTAATACACAAATCCTCGCAGAATTTATAATTCATAAAAATTAATTAAACATGCGTGTGAATAAGTTAGTGTAGTACTAGGTACCCACTGCGTTAAATTTTAAAGCCTAGCGATAACTTTACATACGACCAGGTTCAACATTAAAAAATTCTACGTGGTGCCCACATTGTGTTTATGTGTTTTGTACGGATCTCAGAACAAACAGCAACTTTTGCCTTATAAAATATTAAGAGACTGGTTTTTATAACCGAAGTGGAGAGTGTTTACAGCGCGGTACGCACTGAGTCCTTATATAAAATAGATACGATTCGTCTTTAAAGGGTTAAATTTGTTGTTCACAATTCCATAATTATATAGGTAAGTAATATTTGTAACGTTTAACAAACGAATATCGCGAAAAAAAATTATATAGGTACAGAATCATGCCTGCTTGCTTATTACAGGCAGCATTAATTCATTAATCATAATTGCAATAAATCCAGTCAAAACACGACAATTAAATGTCATATCATCGAGAAAACTCCTACTTCAAATATGTGACGCCACCACAAAATTCTACTGGCCGTCCTCTGAAGAAGTACCTACACGTCTACTGATTTTACCTTTTAACATTTTTAGATTTTAATACTGTTACTTTTTATATCGATTCTTTACCAGTCTTTTTAAAACTAAAAAACACAACTATAGAATCCTATTCCAAAGGATATTTTTCCCATGTTATGTATACTCACGTAACAATAAAAACTGTAAAGTTCGAGATCTTTATTCCGTATGAACTTCATATGTGTGTTTTTTATTCTTGTGTTCAACCACACGATGGTCTTTTTGGCCGAAACATGTAGTTGAAAATAACAGAATAAAATGTTGTGTTTTGACTAGATTGATCAAAATTTTAATTGATAAAAAGCACAACGGGGATGAACTGTCTTGAAATTAACTCATTAGTTATCGACGTCAAAAGTAAAATTATATATATGGTTTAATCGAGGCGCTTATCTTGTTATTTTACTTTGAAAACGCGAGTAATTTGTATATTTTAAATATACAATACTGCCCCCATTTTCAGGGCCCTGAATCAAATGGCGCCGTGTTGACTGCACTAGAGAACACAAAAGAATTAATAACTAATCATTTTTCGTAGAAAATTAAGAACTACGAATGTGGAGCACAGGCACTTAGTATAAATATTTACGGAAGTCATCTACACAGGCCTGTAATTAACTTTTATCCTGCTAATGTGGAATATATGGTGAGCTACTAATAATGCCAGCACCACTAATGTGTAATATTTGGTTACCTACATTTGGCAACGCTGAAAGGAGCCTCTTTGTCTCTCTCTCTCTCTCTCTCTCTTTCTGCACAGTGGATCAACGCTGAATCAATCGTGAAAGACGTCCTATGTCATATCTGTGTGCACACACTTACTCGACTATGGCCTAGTTGGTAGCCGAGTAAGTGTGTGCCCACAGATATGACATAGGACGTCTTGCACTATTGATTCAATGTTGAGACACTGTGCAGAGAGAGGGAGAGAGAGGGAGAGACAAAGAGGCTCCTTTCAGCGTTGCCAAATGTAGGTCACCAAACATTACACATTAGTGGTGCTGGCATTATTAGCAGCTCATCATATATTCCACATTAGCAGGATAAAGGTTAAAAAGCTGTTATAACCGTACCAGAGACATTTCAGTTCACACGGCAGTAACCATAAGGTAACTGTCTCTGGGGCTTAAAAGTAGCGTTGTCTGACAGAAATCCACCAAAATTTCGCAACAAGCTACTTACTTCTTTCTCAGGATTTTGGACCTAAAGACAGACAGCAGATTGCTTTAAATGTTTGTAGATTTCTAACATACTTCATTTGAGTACACGACATTCTGTATAAGACAGCTATCTCGTGACCATTCTGAAGAAAAATAAAAATTGGCAAAGGGCCAGTACTTTAGGATAGTATAATTGCCAGACTTTCAGCCCACCATGGTAATGTTGTCTCCATCATCATAATCTAGCATTCGATTGGTTACCAGTGGAATAGGGTATTAGTTTTATTAAAATCAGGTTTGTAGAAAGAAAATATTCTCTGAAAGGGACAATGCAAGCAGAATATCGAGTCGTAATTCTGTATTAGTATTAATAAATTTCCAGGTAACAGGGTTAGACGTTTTATGTCACAAAAAAAGCACACATACTATATATAGTCAGTACTTCGAAAGAGCACTGATCCCTGAACGCACAATCCGCAGTTAAAATTTAATTATATTTCTTCATTTTCATGTCGGAGAAAAATCTTATATAGTACGTACAAGTGAGTGCTTCTGCTACTCTATTTGAGAGTTCCGGCTATTTCAAAATTTTAAAGACACTTATTTTGTCAGGTTGCAGGTAGATGCTGTCGTTGATAGTCTTCAGTCTATACATTAAATTACCCACGTTTGCAGGCTAAATATAGTTCTGTACTACACGCACTTTGAATCTGTATATTTGATTCGTAAGTTACTAAATAATTTCGGCTATTTGAGTATTAATTTATTTAGAAACTTTTTTCAAAAGACTTTAATCCTAAAGGCTGACAGTACGAAATCAGATGGGAAAGTAACAGGAATAGTATGTCTACATGGGTTTTGAAAAACAAATGTGTAGTCTGTTTGAAGTTTTTTAACTATTTTGTTCGGATTAAAGAAGATAAAAGTATACATAAAAATTGTCGGTATCTTGATCGATTTTCGAATTGATACGACCCGAACAGACCTCTCCAGAAATTTGCACATTTCATATTTTGATAAGTCGAATTTAAAGCCGATTTCAGATAGTAAAGTAACCCAACGATACACGATGCCTGCATGCCGTCAAAATAACTCATTTTTGTCAGAAATAATTTAATTGTATCACGAATTAATGCTTGCTCTCGGGACCCTAAAATTGGTTTTCGGCGTCGCCCTTCCCTCTTCTGCCTACTTGTTCACAGCAGGTGTAAAGGGTTTTTATTTTCATTTGATCACACTCAAGCACACACCACAGTCGGTAGGACTCCTCTGGACGAGGGATCAGCCCTTCGCAGAGACCTCTACCTGACAACACAAACACTCACAAGAGACAAAAATCCATGCCCCCGGGGGGATTCGAACCCACGATCCCAGCAAGCGCTCGGCCGCAGACCTACGCCTTAGACCGCGCGACCACTAGGATCGGCACAAATTGGTATTAAAGGGCGTAAATATGTAAGCTGTCAAAGTTGAATTGAGCTGAAACCTTATTTGTCTCTACGCAAGTCCGCTCCATGAAAAATCCGGAACTTTGGCGAGTGAATTAAGAGTACAGATGTAGAGACACAAGAATTTATAGACAGGGAAGTAGAAATGGATGAGCGGTAAGTCCAACGTAGCCTGTGAAAGTCTGTGGTGATACAGTAGCAGTGAAAAGGGAAGTTCAAGAAGCAAATGATAAAGTTTAGAAGTAATCCTAGATTATCCTTGGGGGAGAAACTATAAAAATCCTGAATGAGTGTAAGGGGCATGCAACCCCAAATATTTTCAGTAATTGAAAAGATGGTCACTGCGATTTAGATGCTTGGCTAGAAATTGTTTGCATCGAAAATTAGGGCACTGTTACTGCAGCAGAACAAGAAACTTACCTTCGTCATAGTTGTCGTGTCCCCACTGCCTGCGGGGGCGAGCGAGCTGAGTAAAGTGACTAACAAGAGTGACCTCTCCAACCAGAGGTGGTCCATAACTCGTCCTCATTGGTCCTGCAACAATCAATTACGGCACTTTAGTTCCAGCTGCAGGAAATAAAAACAAGCTACATTTTCGTACAATTTAACTTCTGAACTTTGTCCATCGTCTAGCGTTTCAAAAACACAAAAAAGTAAATACAAAGTTTTAGAAAGCAGATCCGTTTCAGTCCTCATGTAAAAAGACTGACAGGTTACCTACTCAGTTGGACCGGCTGTAGAAAGCAGTTTTCAATCTCTGGCTCACCTACTAAAAACAGTTGGTAGTAATCTACTCTTTTTAGGCACGTTAGCAACGTTAAGAAATACGACTGTCAGCTTCCTAATTTCTATCTGAACGTCTGTCCTTCCGCATAGAATAAATCGTTTCCCGCTGGAAGAATTTCTGTGGAATATCGTATTGGGCGATTTTACTACAAATCTGCCAAGAAATTTGATGTGTATTTAAAATCGGGCAAAATTAACAGGCGATTTATATGAAGACCTACGTACGTTTATGAATGCTTTGGTTACTAATGTTATCCATAAGCATACTGTGTGGGAAAAATGACCCATAAAAACACTGTCATAGAAATGCAAAGCCTTTGAATGTTCCTAGTACCAATTTGCTTTAATGGATACACAGGAGTAATTTGTGCAGAGAAAAACCCAAGTACCAGAAACAAATCTGGCAGTGAGCGAGGGTTCCTCTGAGTACTTCGGTTTTCCTCTGTCACTACCAGTCCACCTGTGCTCCATACTCGCATCAGGTTCAACCATCACTGACATTACGTTCTTAGCAATAAACAGCGTTCGTAATTTCAGGCTTCCACCGCGATGCTGATGAGATTTGCGCTCTTCTGGGGTATAACGCAGCGTCGAGTCGTAATCCTTTACCGACATTTCGGGACAACGTATCGGTCCCATCTTCAAGGGTCAAGAAGTCCAAGAAGGGTAAAAAGCCGGCAAGAGAAACACGCGGTTTATGTCGGGAGAGGCGTGGGCGTCCCGAAAAGTCCGTAAAGGATTATCACCCGACGCTGCGTAATACCCCAGAAAAGCGCATATCTCATCAGTAAGCAGCGTTGTTAAATAAAACACCTCTCCTTCCTGTACGCCTATAATGTAAAAAAATATTAGCTGTCTAAAAGCCACGCGATTACCACATGCATCGTTAATATTAAAAACTAAAAACTATGTATTTTTTCCACACAGTGTGTTCGTGTGTTCCATACAATTCTTAAAATACACAGCGAATCTACCATTCATATCATTCATTGTCTTTCTAATGGAAGCACACTGCATTTCCTGTGAGGTACGAAATGCATCAGTATGTATAAAGTAGATCAACTTTAGTCTTAAAATAATTCGTATCTACTGATTATTTGATATTTTTGAAGTTTATTCATTCTTATTTAAACCAAACCCCAAAATCGCTCGTCTGGGCTGTGAAGGGTCTTTCGAGGCTCGAGCGCTGGACTTCCCGATTTCCAATCCCGTTTGCAGAGCAAAGAGGTCCCTGTGTTTCAAATCATTTCATTATATATAAAATAATAGTAGAAGTGCTCAGAAGAATTGACTCTTCACCCAAGAATACATGACATGTTGTGAATATATAGCATTCTCACGAAGCTGATAATGGAATAAAGCACAGGTTCTGTAGTAAAAGAAAATATCTAAGCTTGGTTTTCCTTCGGGAAACAAACACACGGCTCGACGTATAAGGTTGTTTGGACTTTGCCCATCATCCTAGCCGTATACAAAAAAAACCATAACGTTTTGTAAATTTGTCTATTTCCGCTGGGATGGGCAGGATATGAAAAGTTTTCCTTTGCAGAATTCCTAGCTACCGCTAGTCTCTTACCAGGGACCAAGCTGCAGCAAAGGTCACAGCAGATTAGACACGGCTTCATATACACTCCGTTCGAAGAAGAAAACAGAACTCACTTCCAAGACGTTGCGGTTTTTACATAAAAAATTACAACATTTGACGAAGTACACAAACCAGTAGCTCATTCAACTTAATTTCAGGCTTCCGCCGCCATGTTGATGAGATCTGCACTCTTATAGGGTATCACGCGGCGTCTTGTGTTAATTGTACACCGACGTTTCAGGACAACGTATCAGTCCCATCTTAAAGGGTCAAGGGTCCGAGAAGTCCTTCTTCTTGGACTCTTGACCCTTGAAGATGGGACGGATACGTTGTTCCGAAACGTCGGTATACAATTAACACACCACGCCGCGTAATACCCTAGAAGAGCGCACATATCAAAAGCCTATTTTTATCACATCGTTAAATAACTTTAAGCAGTTTAAATATGTTTTTATCCTTTTGGGAACAACAACAGGTCAGTAATGATTATGGCTGTAACGAAGTGAATTAGGATATACAAAAATTTCTTAACCATATTAACCGTAGCAAAATCACAAGATAACACATAAATTGCTAAATTTTTAAAGTGAGGCACATAAAGTGTTCTATTGAATTTATTATAAATCTTGTTAGTAACGAAACACGTACAACTTACATACACGCAACTTTCAGGCGAGTTCGCATAAACAGCTGGCAGCACCTTCTAGCTGCCACACATCTGTCCGTCCGTCTGTCTGTCTGTCTGTCCGCATGTGTCATGGCACCTCCCACTGAACGGATTTTCGTGAAATTTGATACCGGTGACGCTTACAAAATCTGTCTAGAAACTACAGATTTGGTTAAAACCGGACACAAATATCAGGCAGTTACTTCAAGATCTAAGTGAGTTTCATATGGCTTGTCGCGACATATGTAGGAAAACAACGGGGAGAACGCATTGCTGTGCTTGCACGGCAACACATTCGATATGTATCAAATTGCTGACAGAGAGGTATGTGTGTCAACAATACAAAGGAAAGCATTGTTGCGTCTCCATAGTAAAAACGTTCAAGCGAAACTGTCACAATATTACTTTGTATGCACTGTGCCTACTTTGTTATTGTTCACATCTTTAATATCAATTTAATATTACTTTAATATTAATATTAATTAATTAATTATCATTAATTAATTCAAGTATATACTTCTTCAGACTGGCGATTTGTTTTTCATAATGGCTTCCTCCAATTTACCATATTTCTGTGTATACGTTGCTTACCAACGGTACGGTTGTAAGCGTTTAAGGACTGGGATGCCAGTAGCTGAGGAAAGTTTTGGTAAGGTTCCAGGTTATTTGAATGTAAACTAACTATTATTCATGGTCCTACGTAAATATATGACACAGCTTTATGCAAAGTTACGGAATTACCAAATATCTTTCGACGATTCAGGTATAAAAATGGAGATGTGAAATAACTTTTACGTAGCTTTGTTCCAACATGCAAAACACGGTGAAATCATTTTGTTACAAATATTAATGTTATACGAGGTTTAAGAGTGTATATTATTTTAATTCAAATTCAACAATCTGTTCTCTGTGAAATGAATGTTTATTTTATGAAGTGCGAGATTTGAGTTTGCAGATTTCAGCTGAAACCCCACGATAAACCAAGCAGACGAAACTCTTCAAAAATAGAGGTATATCAAACGTGGGAAGTCACTGGAGGGAACAGGTATAAGACGCTATGTGAAATAAAATAAAAAGACGGAGGAATGGGGAAAACTAGATAGCTGCTCGCTTTACTGTAGCCAACACACAACATGATGTTTACAACTGACAGTAGAACAAGCTACTTTTCAGTAGATGCGAAATCCAAGTAGGGCTCCATTGTGCGTCTGCACTCTAGCCGAAGCGCTCGCGGCGAAGGGAGAGTGCGCCTGCAGGATTCCCTGAGACTGGTAGGCAGAGGGGTACAATATCTGGGCAGAAGCAACAGCAAGTACCAGGACGGCGAAGAAGGCCACCTGCGGAAAACAGTGGCTTTAGTACAGTCATGATACACAATACAGCTACAGAAACGCCGACCATCTTATTGGTATTGTAAAGAACACACTTTCCTGCATTAAGTTAGCTGTCTAATACGTTAACACTTGCTCTGCTTTCACTGTTAAAATAGCAAGAAAAAAAAAACATGCAAGAAGAAACAACTTAACATAACATGACTAATGATTATAAACCCGTAAGAATGACAGCCTAAGGCGTAGGTCTGCCGCTGAGTGCTTGCTGGGATCGTGGGTTCGAATCCCACCGGGGGCATGGATGTTTGTCTCTTGTGAGTGTTTGTGTTGTCAGGTAGAGGTCTCTGCGACGGGCCGATCCCTCGTCCAGAGAGTCCAACTGAGTGTGGTGTGTGTCTGAGTGTGATCAAGTGAAAATAAACAACCTCGACACCTACTGTGAGTAGGTAGAAGAGGGAAGGACTACGAAGAATGACAGAGATACGTGTTGATACTAAGCTACCACAACTATTGCAATTTTAGGTCTTTCGTACATTTAACCCTTTAAAGACGAAGCCTATCTGTTTTATATAAGGACTCAGCGCGTACCGCGCTGTAAACACTCTCCACTTCGGTTATAAAAACCAGTCTCTTAATGTTTTATAAGGCAAAAGTTGCTGTTTGTTCTGAGATCCGTACAAAACACATAAACGCAATGTGGGCACCACGTAGAATTTTTTAATGTTAAACCTGGTCGTATGTAAAATTACCGCTAGGCTTTAAAAGGTTAAACACTAGCTTTTATTGTCTTTAGATCTTATTGTATTTGTTATACGTAACGTAACAAACGAGCATGTATTCAGCTATCAGTCACACACAACAACAAGGTAACTGTAGAAGTTTTCCGGCGACTATTTTCGGCTCTAAGCCATAGTCAACATCAGACCATCACACAAGAGCAGAAAAGCATAAAACTCTGCAAGTCATGGATGCAGACGTGAAGGTGGAGATCTCTATCCATGGCTTGCAGTTATCTTATTATAAGTCTACGAATTCTCAATTTAAGGGGAAATTTAGAGCGTACGATTTTCCGCCATTCGAGTAGTTGCGTCCGCGTTGTTGTGTTCAGTGAGAGGCCAAATCTCACAGAATGATTAATGATTTAAAAGAAAAATATTTGTGCACCACATGTGAAAAAGATTAAGATAATGTTTAACGTTTCCTACGAACTGCACTCGTCTTAGACATGATACCGTGTAGTTTAATAGGTAGGTATACATCTAACAGACTAGATGGTATCACATACAAAATGGTCGTCTTTTTTATATTCACTTCCGTGATATTTGGAGTAAATCTCAAGTAACTTTTACACAACATTATCCACAACTTTTGCCTTTGCTCTTTTTACAAAATGCAAGCGCCCTGTACTTTATGTTTTTGACTGACCGTATCACTTCTTCCTACGAGTGAAGGTAAATAAAAAACCAGTTTTCAAAACTTTGTGTTTAAAGAATGAAAATACGGCATCACATGATATTAAAAAATTTAAAACTTGTTACTTCGGGTTTAACATCTACGGTTCTTACCGCCGAAACCTGGGTTTGAACCCAAGGCCCTCTACGTGGAATTTATGTTTTACGAAGTGACATTGAGACAGGGTCGTCTCCCAGTATTTAGGTTGCCTTCTACCTATTGTTATTTCAACCATTGCTGCCAAGCCTCTACCCTTCATCTACTCTAGTCTACTGCCACTACACAAACTACAGAAGGAAATCTGCGAGCATAAAAAGACAATTACAATTCACATTACGACTACAATTTAGTGGTGCAGACACTTACCAGTTTCATCATGTTTCAAGCTGTTTATGTTTTGGCTTTCTCGGAAAGCGAGCAACTGATATCTTCCTACACTCCAGCGTGCATTTTTATACTGGCAGAATGTAGGAAGTTCATAGTCAATGTCGCGTGCCTTGACCAAGTTTCCGACCACACCCGCTTCCCCCCTTGCGGCGCAACGTCCTTGCTCACCGATAATGACTCAAATAAAGACCTCTGCGACCGATGAATTATTCATAATTTGTTTTGACCTGTTTTGTCCAAGCGCCTGGTAATTTATGACTAACCACATCGAAATATGCCATTGTGAGAAATAACACGGATCAGGCGTAACAAATCTTAAAGCAGCATTTATCCTTTTAAAGCCTAGCGGCAACTTTACACAGACCAGGTTTAACAATAAAAAATTCTACGTGGTGTCCACATTGTGTTTATGTGTTTTGTACGGATCTCAGAACAAACAGCAACTTTTACCTTATAAAACATTAAGATACTGGTTTTTATAACCGATGTGGAGAGTGTTTACAGCGCGGTACGCACTGAGCCCTTATATAAAACAGATACGCTTCGTCTGTAAAGGGTTAAACTGCTCTAGCAATGAGCAGTACGGACACAAAGTCAGTTCCTTAGACGGATCATTGTACTGAATTTATCACGCGTATGTTAGCTCTCAGCAATGAAATACTATATTTTATGAATTTAATGAAGATGTTAATATCTCAGACTATATGGCGTCCAATAAAGGATGATTATGAAAAACATTAAAGGAATCGTCGTTGTTAAATCAATATTTAATTTCTATCACTGCAAACTTTATTTCCGGTTTTTTTTTCTTCTTAGTCCTTCCCTCATCTACCTACTTGTTCACAGCAGGTGTCGAGGGTTTTGTTTTTTGTAACTTTCACTTAATCACACTCAAACACACACAACAGTCAGTAGGACTCCTCTGGACGAGGGATCGGCCCATCGCAGAGACCTCTACATGACAACACAAACACTGTACAAGAGACAAATATCCATGCCCCCGGTGGGATTCGAACCCACTGTCCCAGCAAGCACTCGGCCGCAGACCGCGTGACCACTGGGATCGGCCTCCGGTTTTTAAATTATTTATTTCGTTTTGTGCAATTCATATCTTGTTCTATGGGAACTAATCCAAAAGATGAGGCCTGAGTTCACCGTCATTAAACGACTGAGGCATGAAGTAATGTTACATTGAAGTTCTGCAATAAAACATCTAAAGGAAATCATCATAGGATTCAGGAGTCGAAGGAAGGAAAATACACGCAAGCATAGAAGTTTTCTTAAGCATTTCTTCAAACAGCGTCTAAAATCCAGGACCCAGGATAGTTCAGCCAGTATAGTTATCAGTCTGCGGAGAGTATTAGCCTTTTAAAGCCTAGCGGTAACTTTACATACCACCAGGTTTAATATTAAAAAATTCTACGTGGTGCCCACATTGCGTTTATGTGTTGTGTACGTATCTCAGAACAAACAGCAACTTTTGCCTTATAAAATATTAAGAGATTGGTTTTTATAACCGAAGTGGAGTGTGTTTACAGCGCGGTACGCATTGAGTCCTTATATAAAACAGATACGCTTCGTCTTTAAAGGGCTGAGGAGATGTGGTTAGATTACCGGTAGGAGCAACGGATTTTTCCGTTCTCTCAAAAACATCCTGACCGCCTCTGCATCCCATTCGATGGATATCGGAGCTTTCTTCTCGGACGTAAAGCGGTCGAAGCGTGGAGCTATCACTGTCATCTAGTGCCCAGGCTGCGATTCCCCAATATGCTTTCATGGCATGCAGAGGGACAACACTGTACGCGTAAAATCCAAACTACGTCACCCAGTCCGTAGTGGTTTAATGCAATACATTTCTAACCCACGACTCTACATATATTCCCTTTAGGTTTATGGAAAAAGCGCTTCGCAACGATGCACTGGTAATTGATTAGATGTATGAAAATGGTTTCCGATTATTGCATGTACCACCACATTATTTACCTTATAACAACCTGCCAGCATTTCTGTCAATACGGAATGGTAGTAAACCAATAGACAAGCTTTGTACTGAAATATCGCTCCAGAATATCATACAAAGAGAGGAGAAATCTTGTCTTTCAGCATTTCGACATCTTCCATTTTTCAGTTAGTATACAATTTAGCATTTACCCCCGTAAAAATCCTCAACAATTCATAACAGGGCATTAAAACAAACTCCTTTTCGACTTAAATATAAATCAGTCCGTATAGCTGCTCGCTACGGGCTGGACGTTCCGGGGATCGAATCCCAGTGTGGGCGAGATTTTCCGCACACTTCCAGACTGGTCTTCGAGCCCATTCAGTCTTCTATAAAATGGGTACCGTGTCAGCCAGAGGTATAAGAGACAGGGGCCTGGCGTTTACCACTCACCCCCACCTAGCGCCGAGATTAGGGAAAGAATATAGATACGTATACTGCTAATCACAGTGGCCGCGCGGTCTAAGGTGTAGGTCTGCGGCAGAGCGCTTGCTGGGATCGTGGGTTCGAATTCCACTGGGGGCATGAATGTTTGTCTGTTGTGTGTGTTTTTGTTGTCAAGTAGAGGTCTCTGCGACGGGCCGATCCCTCGTCCAGGGGAGTCCTACCGACTGTGGTGTGTGTCTGAGTGTGATCAAGTGAAAATAAACAACCTCGACACCTACTGTGAGTAGGTAGAAGAGGGAAGGACTACGAAACGAAACGAAACGTGTAGATATACTTCTACTGCTCGTTTGTGTTTTCATGGCAGGTTACAGGCTAAAATTTACTATATTTTATTTAATTATACATTACGAAACACTGATTCATTAATCATCAGTGTCAAGGGATACTTCCACTCTAGCAGAGCTGAGATTTGAATTCCTCTTGATTCTTCTCAGCTACATTTTAAAAGCCAGTTTCCTTGTAACAAACGAAAGTACGAACAGGTGTAAACTGAGTTGGAGACCTGAAGATTTAATGAACGAGTTAAGGGTAATTTATTTTTGGAAGTACCAGTCTTTTCCTTCGTGAAGACGCACACCGAAATAAGCATTTATATTCAACTAAATACACAGATAATTAAGGAATAAATTATGAAATCCCTGAGCAAGTTTAAATTAGTAGTAATGCAGCTGACATATATGTAGAGGGGGAAAAGGCTTGAATATTTTCATCCCTTCGTGGTTTCCGTCATTTTTCAGCAGAAGACCAAAACATTTCTTTCAAGAAACCATGGCTACCTTATTTTAAATTACTCCTAACACATCATCCAGGCAGTTCCTCCTATCATATTCGACGTGAAATAGTTTTAGATATTAATAAGGTCGTAGGAACAAAAAAGAAAAAACAAGACACGACAAGGTCATAATCATGGCTAGACTTTGTAGTTGGGAAATACATTAGAATTGATATACACAAAGAAATTACGTGAATATTCATTGCGAGGAATACTGCAATTCACAAAAATTTCATCACTTCATCTCCTATCGAAGAACCTTAACATGAAGAAAAACTGTAATGTAATCTGATGTTTTATACGGCGAAAATGTTTGGATTTTGTAACGTAAAGAGTTCTCCTCTGCCAGCTAGAATTTCTTCGCGGAAGACCTTGAAATATGAAGTTAAAGTACACGATCACAAGCAAGGTAAGTTACTTTGTGGCAGGCAATTGTCTGCAATGCCACTGTCTCGGAAAGTTACGGAAATTAAACGCACAAAGCATCATACGCATGTCTGAACCATATAAATACGGGCGTTTTTAAAGAAGAAGACGTAGGGCCATCCAATTCAGTTTTCAACTTTTCGTAGTTTCGTCTGTTTGAGTGCTTATATCAAAATGAAATTCCGTGTTACAGAAAAATTTAAGGGCAGAAATTACAGTTAATTAATTTTTAAAATTTTAAGAATTCAGTCCAGTGGCCGCGCGGTCTAAGGCGTAGGTCTGCGGCAGAGAGCTTGCTGGGATCGTGGGTTCGAATCCCACCGAGGGCATGGATGTTTGTTTCTTGTACATTGTTTGTGTTGTCAGGTAGAGGTCTCTGCGACGGGCCGATCCCTCGTCCAAAGGAGTCCTACCGACTGTGGTGTGTGTCTGAGTGTGATCAAGTGAAAATAAACAACCTCGACACCTACTGTGAGTAGGTAGAAGAGGGAAGGACTACGAAACGAAACGAAGAATTCAGAGTAAAATAACCCCTTTAAAATTACCTGCAGTATATTCCCTAAATGAAAGACCACCTAAAGAGAACACGGCTGTGAAGGGGTTTGTTTCCCCACATTGGTTTAACCTTTTAAAGCCTAGCGATAACGTTACGTACCACCAGGTTTAACATTAAAAAATTCTACGTGGTGCCCACATTGCGTTTATGTGTTTTGTACTGATCTCGGAACAAACAGCAACTTTTACCTTACAAAACATCAAGAGATTGGGTTTTATAACCGAAGTTGAGAGTGTTTACTGCGCGGTACGCACTGAGTCCTTACATAAGACAGACACGCTTCGTCTTTAAAGAGTCAAAGCACTGGGTACAAGTAGCGTCGTAGTGCAGTGTGACCTACTTATCAATGTGCTGTCAATTAACCCAGATGCAGAAAGAAATTTCGAAAAGCATTTCAACATGTCGAATCCTCCTGGAATGTGCCGTATTAAAGTTTACCCTTCGAAGGCTGACAATAATCTAGAATGTACATAAAACTTTAGTCCCTTCTTCACAGAAAACACAGCGTACATTCTTTACATGCTTACAGGAACGTTTAATATCAGCTCCTTCACTACACTTTCTTTTTTCATAGACCGTAGATTTAGATAAGAGGTTAACAAGCTATTAGACTGGTTCTTAAATAAACAAAGACTCAATTCGTGTGGCTCGGAGGAGAGCCCAAAGAATCTTCGAGTTGCAAAGTATTGTTTGAAGAAATAATCGCTATTTATTGCGAGCACTAGACGAAGTAAATAAGTACACCGTGTGGGAAAACGCAGTTTGCTAATGCTGGAGTGGATGGTACGCAAAATTATCATTGGGCTTTGAAAATGTTATGGAAATCAGAGAGTCATAACTACTTCTGAACAGATATAGAAAGGAAGAACTAATCGGTTAAAGCTGAATAAGAATAAGAACTAGGAGAAAGAGGATATGGAGAAGAGGAGAAGAAAAATTATGAAAATTAGCAGAAGCAGAAACACGAAAAAGTAGGTCGTTAAATTATAACTAACTAACTAACTAACTAACTAACTAACTAACTAACTAACTAACTAACTACATGGAACAGGGGCATTCTTGAGAAGCTAACAGTTTCTCAGCTAGTCAACAAATTCCCCGAATTTTATGGAACCCGGAGGTTCATTAACGCCTTCACAAGAGCCCGCCACCTGTCCCTATCCTGAGCCAGCTCAATCCAGTCCATGCCCCGCCATCCCATTTCTTGAAGATCGTCGTTAAATTATATGTGATGTAAAACAATAGAAGGTGTAGTAAATAACTTCATTTATGTTTTCATTATTATTATACAGGCTTGCGTAATTAACGACAAAACATAAATCTCAAATGTTAAAATAAAAAAGGGGAAGATTTAAAAGACTTAAGGACATTTTCTTTACTTTAAATTGAGAAACAACACGTCAGAACAAGAACAAAGTAAAAAAAATGAAAGTACTAGGCACCAAATCCATCGTATAAACACGACGTACTCTGTTGAAAGGATATCCCCCCCCCCCCCCCGATGTAAACCTGAGATACAGCACATGATTACTAGGTATGTGGAATACCACTGATCTGCTACATTACGTATGCAAATATTCGTTTAACGTGCCAGAGGTTGTGGCAGGAAATGACCATGACTAACGTGGCGTCATGAAAGGTGGGTTTGCTAGGAGCAGTTGCCTGTGAAACGACACTCTAATAATATGGAATACCAACTCTAAATTCTGCGTACAACTAGAAAACCCCAGCATTTAAAGGCAATTCTCTAACACTTAAATTTTTATGAAACCTTTCGCAGGGAAGACATCTTAAGTTTAAAAACAGCAACCACTGCAGAAGATGTAAGCACTGATTTCACAAGCTTCCTGTCGGGGCACACAAGACCCACGTACCAAGGAAAAGGGTTTATGACATTGTCAGATTTGAACAGGAGTCCTGCAATCGACTCTCAGGGCAAAACTAACATCTGGTACTTGTCTTTCATTTTCTGCCTGCTAAGATCACATGGGCCAGTTAAAAAATGACAAATGCTTATAAATTTAGTCCGAAAATCCGAATAAAGGGATCACTAAGGAAATGCAGCTTTAACCCTTTAAAGACGAAGCTTATCTGTTTTATATAAGGACTCAGTGCGTACCGCGCTGTAAACACTCTCCACTTCGGTTATAAAAACCAATCTCTTCATGTTTTATAAGGCAAAAGTTGCTGTTTGTTCTGAGATCCGTACAAAACACATAAACACAATGTGGGCACCACGTAGAATTTTTCAATGTTAAACCTGGTGGTACGTAAAGTTACCGCTATGCTTTAGAAGGTTAAAGGCGAAACCGTAAGTTTATTAGGACGAATTTTATATAAATTTTGTGTGAGGGTAAAGGACGGATTCATATGCCTCGGATAGGCTCCAGTGAAAAATTCTGTTTGCATATACGGACGGTAATTATGTAATCAAACTAGAGACTATTTGCTTTTTGAGAACTATGCAGTTTGTTACAAGAATGATACCACTGTCACTTCGTACCAAGAGTTCACATCCTGTTATTTCAAATTCTTTTTTTAACGACGATGTGTGAGCCAAAGGGCATGGACTACAAACGGTTCATTTGATTTTGAATACTAGGGAATTAATGGAATTTTCATGCATCAGGGGTCACTTTGGTGTTTTTCATATTTACTTCTGTCTACTGGTATTCGCATTCATGCTTGAGGGAATTTGTGCGTTAAAACGCGAGCTGTCTACGCAAAGTACTGAAATGTAAACATTTTGCAACTCACGGGCGGTATTGCGAAATCACGTGCAACATAACGCGAAAAATAAGGGCATAACAGTTACTGTGTATTTCACAACATTAACTTCCAGAAAAGCGGGCAACATGCTTTTTTATTTTTTTCTTATTGACGGTTCTTTCTAGCCACCTGTGCTTCTTATAACGCCATCCCGAGGCTAGCAAGTTATTTAATGTACGAAAGAAAGGAAGGACAATGCCAATATTCTTTCTGTGACCAGGGACCTCGAGTTTCACATATCAATTTTTACAACTACGCATCCCAAGTTTTACATAAGTCTTGTTGTTTCATAACTATGGATTCCTAGTTGTAAATATGCTTCTAAAGTGCTTAAAATAAAATGAAAAATTAAAATAATTTGGGCAAATTTCTTTTTTTGTGAAAACCAACTACCGTTAAACCAATCATTTAAAAACCTAGACCACTCTCTGCTGTGTATGTATTACCTTACTGGCATTAAATACTTAAATTTTGGTTAGGATCACAAAAATAACATGCGCTTTACATGAATACGTAACTTTATAATGTTTTGCCCGTCATTAATCTTTATAGTTGAGACAGACTCTTCTATATGAGGTAGGAGATGAAGCCGAAGAAAGAGCTGACAATCTTACAAAAAAATATCTGAATATCATTAAAACGCAAATGACGAGAAACTAAGTGTGTATGTACTGTCTTCTCAGATGACAAGTGTGACAGAATGGACTGACGGAGATTTTAACTGTCTGTCCAAGTAGTGTCTTTACATACGTCGCCAAGGTATGTTCCAACACTCCTAAACGTTAAAAAACTTACCATCATTTAAAGCTGGGCAAGGTTCTGCTCAGTATTACACGCTACATATTGTAGTAATATTGCAGAAGAACTCACCACTTTTAAATTCACAGTTACAATATCAATACACACCATTATTTATCTTAATACATGCTCCTGTATTCGTTGATATTTTCTTATTACTTTATCGTTAATGTTTGAAAATGTCAATCTAGGAATTCAGCAGTAATATTATATATAACCTGAAATTACCACATTGGAGAAAAAATATTTACACAGTGTATTACCTAGGTCTAAAAGTTACGAAAGGAGACGAAGAAAATACATTTAGATAGAGAAGAAAATAACATGAGGGATGCTGTTTTTGAAAAATGTATCAAATCCAACTAGATATTGTTAAGGTGGTTTACATCACGAGTTAGTTTACGCTCATGGTACACTGTCTCCTCTTTAATGAGCACTTTATACTGATATAACCTATGATAAAAAAGCGGGGGCTGTTCCCAATAACATACTAATATGAATCTTCCTAAAATCATTAATACTAATGTGTACAACAAAAATATTTACTTTCATCCTCAAAAACCAAATATAAAACACACTTCTTGTAACGTAATTATTTTAATGTCTGCATTCCAATAAAATGGGGGTGCTCGTATTTTACACATAAACATTTCGGCAGATTAACCTAAAGTAGCGTTCGCCCTAGAACAGATTATGAAAGCCCAGAGGGGAAAAAGAGATCTACCTCTGGTCTTTCTTTAACCTTGGGGGGTGGGTGGTCAACGCCACGGCGCTGCTGCTTTACTCCTGGGAAAGAAACCCGGTACCCATTTTATAGGAGGCTACGTGGGCCCCAGGGGCGGTATGGCCGGGTGATGAAAATCTCGCCCGTACCGGGATTCAATCCCCGGACCGCCCAACCCGTAGCAAGTCGCTATACTGACTACACAATGCCGGACCACAATCTGGGGGATTCATCTAAAATTATTGCATATTTCAAGGTATTTATTATAAAAGACTGGTAAATCCTGCATGGATCACACAAACCGATTTATAAATGAAGATGAATGCTTATCTTAATAACGGATGTACAAAAGCCTATCGGACTTGCCTTCACAGTATTACTTTAATATTATGCAAGTAAAATTGTGAGTTAAAATACAAAATTAAAAAAAAATCACTTGTGTAAATGTTATAGCCTACAAATCAGCAACTTTCACTCACTAGCTGTGCATCGTTAATTGTCAAAGACTTAAAGTTATTTGAAACTCGCACGTTAAAAGTCGCCGCAAGGGTTGTGTGATTTCTTTATTAGCACGTACGATGAGAAAATTTGAAAAGAAGGACTACATGTGACCTCCAAAATATGACTTTTGTACAGGATTTCAAAAAAGCAGTTACTGCATTTTTTAAAGTACTAAGAGAGTTACACAGACTAGAAGGCAGATATACATAAGCCGTGCCTAATATTATCCTTAATTGCCATTGACATAAATACAGTTGTATACCGGTACAACTGGCAATAGTACATTTTTAAGGTTTTCATAACTTCTTAACCTTATCATCACTTTATCAAGTGTCATACGTAAAATCCGTATTATTATTAATGTTTCTTCCCCTCCGTCTGTACTCTCTAAAACACATCAAAATATATTTTTCTACACAAGATTAAGCTCAAAATATTTGCTAATGCTATACTTAACTGCACTCTTGTTTATTTCTAATTTTTTCACTTTTTATCAGCTGAAGATGCTAACTAGTCATTAATGTGAGCAAAGGATGTAATAAAATGGAAACATTGAGAACGAGATGACTCTGGCTTTTTCAAGGTTCACATATCAAAGGGCTCAGAAATTTCATAAAGAACATGAAAAAATTGATGAATTTTATGAAATATTTCGTAAGTAGAAACGGATCCGAATAGGAGGGCATTTGAACGGATCAAAACCCTGAATAATTTTTACTCTTAGTGGTGCAGGAATGAACGTTCTTTCGGTTAGGTTGGCTAAATTTCGCATGAAGGGAAGTAATTGTAAACGAAATTCCAGGCATTGAGCTATGAAGTTGATAGAAAAATTTGTCTAACAAAGTGAGAAGATAGCCAGAATGCAAAGCTGGGGGCCTCCAGACTGAAACCAAAAGGTACATACAGGTTTAGAATCATATGTATCCCCTCGCGTTCCGTTTCACAGCTTCCGATTACGGTATCAGAGTTAGCAGGAACTTTCTCAAAGAATAATGCACTGGTCGTAGGGGACACTTGTAACGTAAAGGGAAAAGATTAGACAAAGCACTGGAAAATTAATGGTGTCGGAATCGATATTGGAAGAAAGAATTAAATAGGGATTATTCGACGCTAAAACAAGCATTTATAATTTCTACACAAGTGAATATATCTCACAAAAATCTCACAAATGGAAGAAGGTTCTGATTGCCTTTTTTTAACATTTTAAAGCCTAGCGGTAACTTTACGTACCACCCTGTTTAACATTAAAAAATTCTACGTGGTGCTCACATTGCGTTTATGTGTTTTGTACGGATCTCAGAACAAACAGCAACTTTTGCCTTATAAAACATTAAGAGACTGGTTTTTATAACCGAAGGGGAGAGTGTTTACGGCGCGGTACGCACTGAGTCCTTATATAGAACAGATAGGCTTCGTCTTTAAAGGGTTAATTCCCCTCTCAGTGACGACACCATGTAGACTTCTTGTTGGTCACGAATGTTAAACCCTTACAAAAGTACAAAAAAGACCACAATTTAAATCTTCACCATCACGAAAATCCGAAGTTTGTTACGCTCAGTCAGCAGCTTTTATAAGAGGCACCATCTATTTCAGGATCCTTATTTCTTGTACTTCCAGCGAAAAAACAAATATATCAGATTTTAAATGTTTAAATGGTCTGAATATTCGTATTCTTGACGAGGCCAGTAACCCGAAACCTGTTGGCCTGAAGGTTAGGCATGCCCTACAACCCTTATGCACATTTTGTAAATAAAAATTTCCAGTGATGTTCACAGTAGACGTGAAAGATATCAGCACTGAAATTGCACCGAACAACATTTACAAAATCACTACGTTTTCAAATTAAAGCTAAAACTGATCACACGAAACTGTTAGTCTACATAGCGTGCCGTCTATAACATTTCTACAAAAACACTAGTTTCATGGTGAAACCGAAATGATCGTTTGAAAATATCTTGTTTTATCATATCAGTTAGGAACCTGCCAAGGTCATTCAGACACTAAATAGCCGTGGGATTATTATGTAGAAAAATCCTCCCAGGGAACTACGATGAAAAAGCATATTTACACGTATTCCATGTGTGGAATCATTCACTTTCTAAACTTCGTCCATCGCTCGTTGTTAAAAATAAAAACGTTTTTTCCGGAGATACAATCGGTCTCACACGCAGAGGCTGTAAATAGCTTCAGCTGTCGGGTCAATTTGAGTAATTCTCAACCTCCTCTTTAGCTTCAGCACTGGGATGGAACTTCTCTCCAGAAAGACATGTTCCTATTTTGAAAACGCAGGACAAAAATGGCCGTAAAGTAAAGGGCATAAAATGTACTATTCTACCTTCAGAATTTTACAGAATTATATCATACGTGAATTTAATGTGTTCCATGTCCGTGCACTATATTATACAAAACCACTAATCACCAACAGATGCACAAAGACAGTTTTATCATCAATCGTAACACATTCCTACATGTTTCGACCCTGCTGGGTCATCTTCAGGGAGAACATTTTCGTTGCCGTTACTCTAGGGTTGCACTTTACAGTTGAGTGAGAATGTGCTGTTGACTGTGTACTGCGTTGTTTTTGGAGGCGTGAACTCTCTGCGGTCCGGGCCTGCAGGCCGGGACCGCAGACAGTTCACGCCTCCAGTACACAGTACACAGTCAACAGCACATTCTCACTCGCTGTAAAGTGCAACCTTAGTGTAACGATAACAAAAAAGTTCTCCCTGAAGATGACCCAGCATGGTCGAAACATGTAGGAGTGTGTTACGATTGATGATAAAACTCTCTTTGTGCATGTGTTGGTGATTACTGTTTTCTATATCATCCGTGGTCTGAAATACGTACAAACATCTGTATAAAGCCCATGTGCTTAATTAAACGCTACACCACTGAAACCTAACCTTGCTCTTAGCAAAGGACGATGGAATGAAAATGTACGACGGACCGGAAGGTTAGCTACAGTCTTCATAAACCGTGACAGTTTTTGGCGAGTAGTCAGTGCTAAATTCTGGCGGCCTTATCCCGGGGAAATATTTTTAATGCCCATTAGGTAGAAGAGCTGCGGCATCAGAGTCTGTCTCAAAACGTTAGCGAAGACAAAAATTCCTACTTGTTACCGAAATCGAAATATGACCGTTCAGCTACTAGCATAATTACCGCACCGACTGTACATTTAAGTGAGTGCGTACACGTAATTTATAGCCTTATTTAAGTACATTTCCCTCTTATTAATCCTCACACAAAATAGACATATCCATTCTCCTCTGCTTCCTGGCAGATCGTATACTAAGCCAATTTAATAATTAAATTGCCTTGCACGTAACTCACCGTCTAGGCGCTGTTCTCAATGTAATGGCAACAAAATTACAGCACAGGGAGATTAAACAAGTAATTACAGAGGAAGAATACAGGGCAGGAGAGTAATTATCTTGAAAATGAAAGACAAGAGTGGTCTAGATTACATAAAGTCAGTAAGCATATATTCCGACTTAATTATTCGAGTTACATAAGGGATCTTAAACACGAGATAAAGGTGTCGGTTAATATAAGGATGTTAACATTCAATCTACACGTGTACCCCTCTTTGCATGAAAGTTACAACCACGGAAAAATTCAGCAAACCGCGACATCACGTAGGTAAATGTTGTCAGTGGGAGTTACGTCCAGGAACGGATATTTGTCATTAGTAAATTTCCTACTGGTATTTAACAGTGAAATAATACTTCAAGAGCACCGAAATATTATAATTTACACACGTAAATACGGGAGTAAATAACAAATTCAACTAAGCGTTATTCACTATTATATTGCATTCACTTGAAATCCTTGTGATTAAGGTTCAATGATTTTATATTATTGAACACACAGGGGCTAATTTTAGAAGTTGGGGAAATAGGATCAGAAAATAATCATCTTTTAATTTGAAAAGTTACTGTATTCTATAAGTTTAAACTTTTTTCTTTCGATTTAACAGCGTCGCCTTTCTTCGCTCGGGCCATCTTCAGTATCTGGACGAATGGGATACAATGGAGCAGGCGGAAATTTCAATATTGGTGGTTTATAAAATATTTTTATAAATCTTATTACCTTGGTACCATATCGAATTGTATTCATGCTAATGAATGAAATAAATGTAAGGTTTAAAATACAAAAGAAGATTTGTGTGCATGCCCAGTATATCAAGATGACTCTATCCTTTGACTGAGATGGGTGTTAACACCTAAATATTTCGATCACCAAAAACGTTCTTTTCCTAAGAACGTTGAAGGACGGCTTAAAGGTGTTGAAGTATTTCAACTCGAACCCTACTAGAGAGGCCGTTTATGCTGTCAAGCAACGTGGTGCGTTGAAGACCCGCTTTGAAGTTTCCACTCCGAGTGCAGCATTGTGTGTCTGACGCTAATAGCAGCCGTCTGTTGACTTTGCCGAGTTTAATCTTCTTTACTGATATCCCTGGAGCATTCCCCAGGAAGCTTTCGCCTTCCACATGATGCACCGTGTGATGCATTTGCCCTCTTTCCAATGTCCTAAACCACTGCCTCCATTAAGTCAGAGGGTTATGTGATCAACAAAGAAAATAACAACATAAAATGGTGCGTCAGTCATTCCGTCACAGGACGACCCACCAACACATTAACCAAGTATACAGCGTTTAACCGAGAAGGTTTACAAACTTTCGGGGGCAGTAGTTTTGGGGGAGGCAAGAGGGCAATTAGAGGGGGGGGAGTAGGCAAACCGCCGGAGCTGAAGTATGAGATCAGTTCTTTACGTCTAATTTTTCCTTCCGTTTTCACAAATGTTTTTGATTTTACATTGTGTATTGAGTTTTAATGGTATTGTTCCGAATAAATTTATTAGAGCTCTTCGAAGTACCGGCCACCGAATTTACTGCAGGCACTGCAGCGATGCACCACGTTCTGACGCCGATATGGATAAGAAGGAGACGTGTCTGACCACAACTTCCGACTCAAATTGCCCCACTTGACCCCTCATACAACTTCTGAAATTTGGTAAAAACTATTCAGTTCCACCCTGTATACGACACTTTAAAATTTATTGCAGATTTACGTCCCACACCGCTTTTATTTAAGCCAAAAATCACAGTTCTAGCTACTGAGAATATAATGCCAAAACGACGCAATATCCAAATGTTTTTAGCAACGCCAAGAAAATTCTAGGAATTCCTGCCATACACACTGCCCACCCATACAATTCTAGCACCAAAAATTACATCTTTACGCTTATTAAATAGAATATAACATATAATATTAGCAGCATAAATTAGTGTTACTAGATAATTTTCTCTCAACAGCCAAAACGCACTGAAAAGATTATTGTGTAATTCCTGGGCCTTCTACAGATCCCTCTTTTAGAGCTAAGAGGGTTCTGCCTTTCAACAAATTCCTCGTTTGTTTTCTTTGAGGGGAGTGGGGAACCTTATGGTTAAATTTCGAGAACAAAACACCCCTCTATTTCTATTGTTTCCTCTCCTGACCCACATGAACTTATTCCACGCTTTCCAATCCCACTCATTCAAGCACCCTCCAATAGTATACACGTACCTACGTTCAGATATTCAAAGCGTCGCTTTTATTCAGGCTTTCTACTCAAATTTTATATGCATTTATTATAGTTACCATCTTTCCCAATGCATCCTAGGTTTTCCTTTCCTGTCTTCTATTCTTTGACTTTATCACCTTAAAAGAATTATCTGGTGAGTAACACAAATTGTACGGCTGCAGTGTCTTGTGTGTGCAAAAAGTTCTGTTGAGCAAAACGTCCTAAACTCCGCCAAAACGTTAGGAAATGCCCTGACAGCGTAACGATCGGGCGATTTCGCCCTGTCATTGAAACCAGATTTGAAATTTGTGACTATAATCAAGAAAATCACAGAGGACAGTGCATTTAAAATATGTCTCTCTACGTTTCATGCAATACACTCTACGTTTCCTGCATCTTAGCGACAAATTTACAGTCGATCCTAATCGATATCTCGTAAACAGCAAAATATCGCGTTTCTTGATCTGTCGTAAGTGAGGAGATATGAAATGATCATGTTTAATTTTTATGCTTAGATCGTGAATATTTTCTTCGGCCTCATCTTTACCTTATACCAAACGAAGTCTGTGTCAGTTAGAAAGACAAATGACTGCGAGACATTATACAATATAAGTAGGTCTTCGCGCAAGTTTCAGTATTTTATCGATTTTTAACAAAAGTAGGAACATTTCCAAATAGACTTACATGCATTTTAGCAGAAATATACAAATTTACGAAAATTCCACCCGTCTTATTTTCCATGCGGACAGACAGGCTGAATTGAACGGCCCAGTAGCTGCCTATCTGCATTTGCATGCTTAACCTTTTAAAGCCTAGCGGTAACTTTACGTACCACCAGGTTTAACATTAAAAAATTCTACGTGGTGTCCACATTGCGTTTATGTGTTTTGTACGGATCTCAGAACAAACAGCAACTTTTGCCTTATAAAACATTAAGAGACTGGTTTTTATAACCGAAGTGGAGAGTGTTTACAGCGCGGTACGCGCTGAGTCCTTATATGAAACAGACATGCTTCGTCTTTAAAGGGTTAACGTGTCTGAGACTGTTACGGTAAGAGAAGATTTTTATTAGTCTTCGGTATTAACTAGAAATGCTGACCCTTTTGAGTACAGAGAATGAAATTAAACAAGAAGTGTAACTTTGTACTGCAATCCCCCCTCTCCCCTCCTCTGTTTAGCTGAGAGCAAACCTTTGATCTTTTTGTCATATGTCATCGCTGTGTGCCTACACCGTGAAAATTAAATCCCATCGAATTACTTTGACATAACCCCGTATTGACCTATATAGGAAGTAATGCACGACTTGAATTATCCTGCTTTTACTCATGACGATCTAGCGACCGTAATTAATTTTTATGCAGTCTACACGTGACGGGACCTGCTTCATCTAAGTGTCTCATCTGCACGTCAGTGCTCGATTGATTGGCACGGTAATGTTAATCAAGTGAAAAACTACAATCGAAGATGGACTCGATTCTTCACCTTATTTGGACCAAACGGACGCACTAACAAAACGTCTAATTAGTAAATAAGTTCAGATCTTTCGTTTTACTCGAATTCTTTTATCAGAATTCTTCCGTTAGTCCGTGTATTTCTTATTTCGTTCTGTGTTTTGTTCTTAGGAAAAACAAAATGATTTGTAGCTGCTTGTCAAATACATGTAGAAAGACTGAGAACATATGGAAATGTCTACTCCACAGCAACTGGTGATGGATGCGATTCTGAAATGGTACATTCCAAATATAAATTAAGCCCTCTTCCACCCACTAAAACGGCCCCAGTCAAATATATGAGCCTGGTCAGCAATTTCTCATTAATCCTAAAAAAAGTCTTTCGGGCTGACAGCCGCGTCAGGTGGTGAAACTGAGTTGGCCCCTGAAACTCCTATATTTACTTGAAACACCTGATGCGTCTGTCAGCCCGGGAAAATTTTACTGAATTTAGTCGCTGTGAAAGCTCCAACACGAATACACCTATCAGTTAGTCTCTAATTCCTGTTGTAATACTAAGGGATTTTCCAGTGAAATGAAAATGTCTTCAAAGTATGTAGTCCTCACTTTTCTTCATTTGTTTGTTTCCACCTCATTCTACAATTTTTTCACTGCATAAATTGTAGGTGTATGATTCGTAACTGGACGGTGAAAGTGAAAAATTGATTGAAAATAGTGAAAAAGAACTGGAATGAGAGAAATCTAAAACCCTCAATCTGGTTATAAGACATAATGGGCGGTAAATATATAAATACGACGGCTAAGTATTAAACGTCACTTCTGTTTCTTCGCCTTCTTCTTCTTCTTCTTCTTCTTGCTGACCACACTACCACATGGTACAAAAAGGTAAAGAAATCCCACTACAGGCCTGGACAGGCCCTTAGTTTTCCAGGAGGTTCAGGTTCCCAGGTTTCTAGACAACCGTCACATGAAGGTGGTAAGGCTGTCAACCCTACGCACCGACCGCCTTTACCCCGCAGGAAACATTGCTGGTACTCATTTCTGTTAGAGGCTGAGTCGACTCCAGGGCCGTAGTGCGGCCTGAAGGAAATCGAACCATCGGGAATTGAACCTGCGATCTTCCGGCTTGTAGCGCAGTGCCTCAACCAACTGCGCCATCGCGTGCCCCACTATCACATGGTGCCAGGTATATTTCCATTCTGAGATTTAGTCAGTCCATTTAACAAGCAAGATATTTGCAAGGATGGAATATCACGCTTTCGAAGTTCATGGCACTTGCTCTCTGATGCTGTTTTAACCAGCCATGGCCACGAGGGGACGAGTTCAAACACATGTGTTTTAATGTAAATGGTTTCGAATTAAACTGTTTTAAGCGGCACCTGTTCACAGTCCCTTCTGCGTAACGCACTCCCAATTCCGTTGTACAAAATAATTTTAAAATGGCTATCAACATTTTCATGCAACCACGTACGTGAATTCACCCGGAACATTACACTTTCAATTTTTTGCCACTTAAATACACTCTGAAATAAATTACCACGAACTCTACACGGCAGAAATGGAAGAAATGTGTTTATTTACTTATCGACTTCCTATTGAATTCAAGCCAAGTTACTGGTTCCTTAAAATAACACAATTATGGTTTTAAAAGTACGAAAGTAAACGTTAAAACGGAGCACGAGGCGTCCTTAAATATCCAGTGGAAAATCATACTGAAACCAAGATAAACACCATGTGTGTTTTGGTTGTTCAACTGAAACACGATCGGGAGTTGTTGGAGGGGAGGGTACAAACAGAGGGCGTTAAAAGTAGTCCCCTTGTGCACGTACAGCGGCGCGATGTGTCGGCTGGCGTAACAGTGGAACGCCTCCCAGCGCCTAGGACTATTCTACGTACCTCTCTACTTCTGTCCCAGAATTTCCTCTTAACGAGGATTGTTTTGAATTGAACCATTTCACATTATGAGTTTAAAACAAGGGGTCAGCTAAAATGTTTACCTATGTTAGATTTCGGCGTAACAAGACACAAAGATCCTTTATTACTCAGTTGGTTACTTGACAAGAAAATTAAGTTTCTTACGCAATAATCTTAAGTTAGTAAGACAGCCCTAATTTTGCACGATGCATACAGCACTGCAAGGTACATTAATATCACGGGTAGGGCCTTCTATATACTCTGAAGTACAAATACCTAAATCACACCACATAAATAATTAGCTAATTAAACAACCATCCATCCATCCATCCATCCAACCAACCAACCAACCAACCAACCAACCAACCAACCAACCAACCAACCAACCAACCAACCAACCAACCAACCAACCCACCAACCAACCAACCAACCAACCAACCAACCAACTAATTGCATGTAACAGAGTCCTCCGTTAGTCGGTCAAGAAATTTTCCTCATTCCATGGAATCCGAAATTTTATTATTTTGTCCAAACAACCGTCCAATTAACCTCATTGTAAGACAGAAGAATAAACTCCATGTCCTGGTATTTAAGACCCATTTTAACATTATCCTCCCGTCTACGTCTACTTCTTTCAATTGGCCACTTTTCTCCGTGTTTCTAAACCAAAATCGTTTAAGCATTCCCGTCTTCCAGCCCCATGTGAGCATGCCTTGCCAATTTCATCCTCTTTGATTTGATCACCCGAATATTATTTCGTGAGGAATACAAATAATGAAATTCCTCATTATGCAATTTTCCACCAGCCTCCTCCTACTTCCTCCCTCTTAGGCCAAGACATTCATTTCAGCAGGAAGATCGTTGGGCCTAAGGGGGAGGAAAGGCTCCTGTGTTTCAGGTCATCCACCATACGCCACTTAATATTTACCTTATTAATATTGCAGAATTTAAATTTGCTTAAAAATGAAATATCGCCACGGATTTGTGGTAGTTCTCATACTAAGCCCTTAAGTCACACTGGAATTTTATATAGCACCAGCCGTTACATTAAAAACTATCCATTTTAGCCACATATTAGGTACATTTTCGTGTTTCGTGTTTTTCACAGAACTTGAGGCAATTATATGTCTCAACAGCACTACACATTTATTGTTCGGTATAATGTACGAGACATAATGTACTTTATTTGAAGAATAACTGAAATTTTAAATATTACATATGCTAAAGTCACCTCTCCGGGGTTAAATTGAAAATTTCTTTTAATCCTCATTTTAGTGACTTTTTCCTGTCATTGGGAGATTTTGACTTTCTTCTGACTTTGTGGTCGAATGCTGAAATGATGTCTCTAATTTATTCATGTTAATAAAGAATGAAATTACAGTTTCAGAGCAGCCAAGTTGAAGATACGGTTTTATTAGTTTTTTTCATGATTTCAGTATCGTCTGTATTAAATTACTTCAGTAAATGAATCAATTTTATTACAAACAACTTCATATCTGTCTGCAGAAGCCACTAAAACACCACCCATGAACATCAAAAACTAATATTTAACCTCTCTGTCATAGCGGTAATTAATATTCGCAACAGTCACGAATAAAACATTACAGATGGCACTGACAAGGCCACGTGATGGGTCTGAAGTTGAGATAGCGTGGTGGGTGGTATTGTCAACCTTTGACCGCCAATCAGTGATATTCATTGCCAGCTGGCCAGCAAAGCCTGCGATCATGAAACTGAAGGTTCATCCCATGTTCACACAATTCCGTCTCGGAATACGGTCCGAGCCAATTTAATTACATATTTATTTATATATTACTACTCAACGACACTACTAATATCTTACATCAGACAGCGTAGATTAAAACTAATTTAACCTTTTAAAGCCTAGCGGTAACTTTACGTACCAAAAGGTTTAACATTAAAAAATTCTACGTGGTATCTACATTGCGTTTATGTGTTTTGTACGGATCTCAGAACAAACAGCGACTTTTGCCTTATAAAACTTTAAGAGACTGGTTTTTATAACCGAGGTGGAGAGTGTTTACAGAGCGGTACGCACTTAGTCCTTAAATAAAACAGATAAGCTTCGTTTTTAAAGGATTAAGTTACCACAGCATTACAATTATTAAGACAAATACAAAAATTAATTTTCATAAAATTAAATTTATTTATCGCTAAATTGAAACAGTATTGACGAAATAATTCAAGAAGACAACTATGAGTCTCTTTTCTACACCTACTCTGCATTTTTGTACCGTTTAAAGCCTAGTGGTTACTTTACGTAGGTTACAACCAGTTTTTAACATTGAAAAATTCTACATTCTTCCCACAGACTATTTACATGTGTTGCATGTCTCTCAGAAGAAAGAGCGAATTTTTCCCATACAGCACCCAATTATTTGTTTTTATAACCGAGGTGGCAAGTGTTTACTGCACGGTACGAAATGGGTCTTTAAATAAAACGTATTACCCTTCGTCCTTGAAGGTTTAAATACAGACTTCACGCACCAGATATAAGGAAGTTTCTATCAGTTTTATACTAAAAAGCTCATTAGGTTTTATTGCATAACACAACTGACCGTCCAAAGCTAATAGTGAGAAGAGGTACAGGTAGCTTAACATCAAAATATCTTCATTTTGTTAGCAGTGTAATTGTGCTCTTCGCATGTTTCTTACAATAAATACTGATTACCTCAAAAAGCAGCATTAGCCGAGCGGTCGTCCTCAAGGAAAGATTCTGTGTCCGTTTGATGGAGGAAATGAATCTTTTGTAGATTAACTGGTCCCCAGAACGGTCTTATTAGGTAAAAAGTATATATCGGGTAGCAGTACGAGTTATATGAACATTGTTACGCTGCGTGACTTGATCTTTTAAAGCCTAGCGGTAACTTTACGTACGACCAGATTTAACATTAAAAAATTCTACGTGGTGTCCACATTGCCTTTATGTGTTTTGTACGGATCTCAGAACAAACAGCAACTTTTGCCTTATAAAACACTAAGAGATTGGTTTTTATAACCGAAGTGGAGAGTGTTTACAGCGCGGTACGCACTGAGTCCATATATAAAACTGATACGCTTCGTCTTTAAAGGGTTAATCACAAATTGAGAATCAAGTATCCTGCAATGCCTGTTTCTGCAGTGAAAATAATGTGTTATACGTAAGGAAATAACGCGACAGATAACTTTGTCCATAAAGTCCATGCTCGTCGACTTTTCCTCTGTGTACATCTTTCTTCACTCTATGTACACAAAATGTTTACAATATTTTGTGTGAACATTTCATGTGTCATTATCCTGAAATTATTTGTATTCCATGACCTTTATGAGGATAAAACACGTAATAATACGTTTCGTTTCGCAGTCCTTCCCTCTTCTACCTACCTGTTCACAGCAGGTGTAGAGGGTTTTTATTTTCACTTGATCACACTCAGACACACCACAGTCGGTAGGACTCTTTTGGACGAGGGATCGGCCTGTGGCAGAGACCTCTACCTGACAACACAAACACTGTACAAGAGACAAACATCCATGCCCCCGAGTGGGATTCGAACCCACGATCCCAGCAAATGCTCGGCTGTCGTCCTACGCCTTATACCGCGCGGCCACTGGGATCGGTTCAAGTAATGATTACGAAATGAAATGTTAAATTACCGATTGGGAAGGGAAAGTGTTATGTTACTCTCCTATAGAATTCTGGTAATGGTAAACAATACCTAAAAATCATTCACTCTTTGGGTTTTACCCATCGTCCCGCACTGAATGTACAAATTAAAACAGACAGGGAACGGGATTGGTTCCTGAAGGGTTGGGTTTTAATTTTTATTTTAGAAACGGGACAATGGCTAAAGCCCAGATACGAAACGTACCAAACGCTCTTGTCTTTAATAACCCATCTTATAAGTTAAAAAACGTTCACTCTAAAATATCTCAGCTGTATTAACTACTGACCTTCGCCTTTTCGCATCCATTAATTTGTATTTATTCTTCCCCCTTTTATTAGATCTGTTTTTTGTGGGGGGGATCTGAAGCGACGTGTTTCTAGAGAATTTACATTACAAAACGTCAACAATTCATTAAGCCACACTCTCTTCTTGTGTAATATAGTAAAGTGGGTTGGAAATGGAAGTGTATGAGAGATGTAATTAATTTCTGTACGAAAAACTGAAAATTAAAAACATTGCTCAGCCCGACATCCAAGTACCGTGTTGCCCTCCGCATTATGACAAAGAATACACTTGACGTCCTATTCGCAAGCCGCCATACAAAACTCGTTTGTCGAGCTGACTTTTATTTCTTACCATTCAATTTTATGATGATATTCAAGAAGCTTCTTGCAGAGCAGAGTAAATTGATATAGGGACATGAAACTTTGTTGTACGCCTGCCGTAAATATTGAAGAAAGGAACGGAAATACGTAGAGAAGAGACGACTCCGAGACGTCACAGGAAGAGCCATCCGCATAAACTATGAACCACAAATAACGGATATACATGCAAATGTGAGCAACAGAACAATCGCTCGTTAAGCACATTTCATTATAATCTCTTGGATCGTACATTCTGTTACGCCAGTTTTCTGTGACCAATTTTTTGTCATCAAATTTACATAAATATTTCGACATTTTTTTTGAAATGAGAAAAATCCACACGAATGCCTGTCCCATAATTTATACAATGTTGTTATAAATACGAAGCAGGTTTATTGCACGAAATTGATAACCGCCTTATAATGGGTAACTGAAATGAAGTTGGTTGAGGCACTGCGATACAAACCGGCAGGTCGCGGGTTCGATTCTCGATGGTGTCAGTGCATTTTTTCATTGGCATAATCCTGTCCGTGGCACTATGGCCCTGGAGTCGACTCAGCCTCTAACAGAAATGAGTACCAGAAATATTTCCTGGGGGGTAAACGCGGCCGGTGCGTAGGGCTGACAACCTACCACCTTCATGTGCCAATTGTCTAGAAATCTGGGAGCCTCGACCTCCTGGATCCCTCTGGGCCTGTCCAGGCTTTCATACTTGCATTTTAATTATTGCAACATATTTTACGATACGAAAGAAATATCTCATTCAGAAACTCAGACTACTGAACAAATCTCTATTTTGACATCAATGATAACAGGCACTGCTGTCTCAGTAGGTATTGGTGGCTTTGTGTTATAAGACACTTGCAAACTAACACAGGAGTGCAGAAAAAACCTCTACTTGTTTTATCCAAGACACTGAACAACAGTTAGCAAAGCGAGACAATGACGTAACTTGTGCCGCTCTTACATACAGTTTATTCACACTGTCACTCATTTTTGGTACAAGCGCAGTCTGCATCCGTGGCCAAATCTCTACAGGAACAATCTGAATGAATCGGGATTCTAATGGGATCTCTGTGGTTATATTGATCAAAGGTTTGACATTTTATAGCTACTTTGATCAAAATACCAACTTCATATCAGGTGTAATACATTATTCATCCTGTCAAACTTGGAATGGAACACAAAGCCTCATTGGTAGAATTGGATTTATATTTAGCTAAAGGGATTTCTGATTTTAGATGAAATATATTGACCATGTCACGTAGTGCGACCAACAAAGAAAACTACTTTTGTACCAACCGGTACTGTGGTCTCACATAGTATGGAAAGACACAAGGTTTGAAAGAGACTTTTTAACCATTCTTAAATTTCGAATTGAAACTGAAAACCTGAAAGCCATATATGAAGCATATAAAATAACTAACTAACCGAACAAACAAATAACTAAATTCATGGAGCAAAGTCCGTCTTGAGAAACTAAGATTTCCTCAGCTAGTCAAGATATTCCTTGCATTTTATGGATTCCGAAAATTCTTTCCCAAATTAATTTAAGAAGCGTACATTTTACAGCAGTTTCGCCATATTTATCTAACATTTATTTTCTACAGACAGTAGATTTTAAGTGTGCCTGCCCCCAGATTTTGCATAGGTTCCAAGCGTGTTTTGCATAAATTTGCATAACATTGTACTAGCAACGCTTTTTTCTTTTCTTCTACATATTTAAAATGCCACTGTACTTTAAATTCTGTGTAGTTCAAGCTAGTGGTCACTGCAATGAACATTTCCTTTGAAACTTTCCCCAGAGAATGTGTATTGCTGAAAGAGCAAATCACGCCCACAACACAAGGGTGGTGTGCATTAGTGTTGTAGTGTAGAGTGAAGTTTGTTCGCTTGATGGACGGAATGATCGATCAAGACATGAGCAACAAGATCCAAAGGAACCGTTTCTGCACGTCATGGAGGTTTTAGAGGAGTGGCAAAATTCTAAAACATCCAATCCAAACATATTTTTTATATGGGCATTTAATGCCCGTTAAACTGCCTTTATGAGAGGGGATGAAAATGTCTATAGCTTCCTGCGGACTGTATTTAGTGCATAATTTCGGATTTGGCAGTTTAAACGCTTCGTATGTTGAATTTTTTCCAACTCTCTGGCGTAACTAAATCCCTCATCTTCAGGTTAAACGACGTGGAAAGGGGATACAGTGTGACACATTTACAAGTATCACTGTATTAGTGTGTGTGTGTGTGGAATGTTGAGCGTGGATAACAACAGGTAGAAGTTACAAGAAATGTGATAAAATATGGATCCCCAATTACAAGAAATGAAAAATGAATCCAACTCCATTACGTACACTAGGAGGTCAAGAACTTGCCCCTACACTTGATAATTCAATTGTTCCAACAAACAGACACTTACCCAAACGAAGGAGGCTGCAGAGGTGCAGCCCCCCCCCCCCCCGGCAAATAAAAATTTAGAAGAAACAGATTTTATAGACAGGTTATCAGTAAATGTACGTGATTTACCCTTCAGCCGAATCAGCCACTGAGAGCTGCCGACGACTAATACATCGGAATTTTTAGAACTAAAATAAAATTCAGGAAATCTTAGACAAACTTAGAAAACCAGGAAGAAGAGCTGTTATGATTTAAGTTGGGTGAATGAGTCATGGAACACGCATTTGTATGTACATAAAAGCAGCTGAGAATGGCGTAACGTTAGAATTATAGTATTTATGAGATGACGTTCATAACAAAGGTTTTAAAATCAAACATGAATTGTATATAGCCTCACAGTCTGCCACTCCACGCCCCACCAATGAAAAAATTCTGGGTGCGTGCCTGCCTACACAATTAATATAAGGGGGCATGAAAAAATCAGTTACGGCAGAAACACCTCAGAATTTTGCATTTCTTAATCTACACGAACATGTAATTATAAATTATAATAAAGAATCAAAATTGGAAAGAAATTGTATTTTGAAAATGGAAAAGAATATTATGAAGAAGCATGCTGTGCAATTAGAACCTAAGGTTTACATCCACGCTCACTATACTCTGACATGTTTTGGATAAAAGTAACTGGCACACAATTCATCGGACGTCGTTACGCAACGTACAGTATTTAGAATGAGTAAAATGCTGGCTTGGTATTGACAGTTGGTAATCTAATGACCTGGCACGGTGTGTTACATCTTCACTGATGAATAATTTTGAATTTTCTCGGGCGAACATAATCACTTTGCTAGCTGTCAAATCCTATGGCATAAATCTCGTAGCAAAACAAGAATGAAGGCCGAGCCTATAACACAGCAAATCTCTCAGCCCGTTACAACGTATTTATTACACGGAACTGGAATGCGAATGTCGTGTTATCGTGTTACACACAGATTCAACTTCGAAACTCCTAATGAGATACAGGCCTACGCAACATCAGTGGAACGTGACAGATCGAGAAAATTTTAACATCTGCCACACACACACTGGATAACGCTTAGTGTCCTGCACTATTTTCTTTTAGTGGTTGAATTTGCGGTGCCATCAGCGGCTCATGTTACACAACCGCGAGAGGTAGGATGACTAAAGAATGCTGAATTGAAAAGGATTGGGAAGGAAACGTTTGGGGTCTAATCGAGGTGCTATACCGATTTTTCCTGGAGGGACAAAAAAATAGAGTGGGTCAGCACAGTCGATGACCCGAATACATATCTAAAGCGTTACCAACAGTAACTCTTCGGTATACTGCATATTAACCCTTTAAAGACGAAGCGTATCTGTTTTATATAAGGACTCAGTGCGTACCGCGCTGTAAACACTCTCCACTTCGGTTATAAAAACCAGTCTCTTAATGTTTTATAAGGCAAAAGTTGCTGTTTGTTCTGAGATCCGTAACAAAACACATAAAAGCAATGTGGGCACCACGTAGAATTTTTTAATGTTAAACCTGGTGGTACGTAAAGTTACCGCTAGGCTTTAAAAGGTTAAATGTTACTAAGTAAGAAACAAGGCATTGCGGTCAATCACAGGCATTTTTAAGATGCTGAACACGTCAGGCAAGTTGCGAAATCTAAGCAGCTTCATACCCTGTCTAGGGAGTCCATAAAATGCTGCACTCCTGTGGCATGACTCGGGCGGTTTTATTTATTATTATTATTATTATTACTACTGTTATTATTAGCAGTACCAGTAGTTGTAGTAAGGTAAAAGGTAAAGCAATCCCGTTACAGGCCTGGAGTCTCTTAGGGGTCCAGATTTCTAGATAATCGGCACTTGAAGGTGGTAAGGTTGTCAGCCCTACGGACCGGCCGCCTTTACCCCCACAGGAAATATTCCTGGTACTCATTTCTGTTAGAGGCTGAGTCGACCCCAGGGCCATAGTGCGACCGAAAGGATTATGTCAATGAAAAATTCCAACGACACCATCGGGAATCGAACCCGCGCCCTTCCGGTTTGTAACGCAGTGCCTCAACCAACGGCGCCACCGCGGTCCCCCCAGTGGTTGTATTAATGCTACCAAAAAACTGAAATACAGGAATAATAAGGAAGACTCATGCCCCATGAATACGACTCCGTGTCTATTGGTAAATATTTCTCTGCAGACTATGAAGGAAGCAAGCTACTCTAAAACGCCATTAACCCAGTCTACGCAGCAAGGCATCCCAGAAGAACTGCGTCCTCATTAACATTGCCCTAGACCCCTAAATCTGGCATAGGATTAGCAATGTCTGTTCTAATATGCTAGTATCTTACGCTTTGCATGTGTAGCTCTTCTACCTATTAATATGCACAAATAATAACACGTAAACCGCAAATTTGTGTTTCCTAGGTATTTGGGTTCTTCTATATAACGTTTTACCTAAATCTGTCTAGATCGGGCAAATTATGAAAGAAAATGGAGGCAGTACTTTCCTCCGTAAAGTCCTTATATTTTTACGAAAATACACCCATTAAAATGGTCGCATGTAATGTTCGATTCTCTGTAAAGCAACTTTCTCATGCACTAAATACCAGCGTGCATCAGTATCTTTAGAGTCAATAGACGTTTCGTTTTAACCCTTTAAAGGCGAAGCGTATCTGTTTTATGTAAGGAATCAGCGCGTACCGCGCAGTAAACACTCTCCTTCTCGGTTATAAGAAACAATCTGTTAATGCTGTATAAGGCAAAAGTCGCTACTTGTTTCGAGATCCGTACAAAACGCATAAATGCAATGTGAGCACGACGTAGAATTTTTTAATGTTAAACCTGGTGGTATGTAAAGTTACCGCTAGGCTTTAAAAGGTTAAGAATCTCAGAATTGATCACCCAAATATCATATAAATATAGATAACCTAAATATAGAAATATAGATCATGGATCACCTACATACAGGCCTAAGTGATATAGATCATCTAAGTAGAGAACTGCCGTAGATTTTACGACCCATGGGAATCGTAAATTACGTCATCAGGAAGGAATAATAGGTTGGTTAATGTTATTCCATTCCGGGTATTCAAATGTGTACGTTAATGTTTTTCGTACTTCCCCAGGCCTGAATTTGAGTATTTAGTTAGGTTAAGGAACTGGAGGCCACTGTGGCGCATACAAGTACAGACACTCCCAGACTTAAGCAGTGGTTACTTTCCGAAAGGTCTGGCGCAAGACAAATTTTGCGCCAGTCGGATTTCAGTACAGAGATGGTAAAATTTATACTTTTAAAAAAAGGGAGTCCAGTTGAATTCCAGACTCCAGCATTCTGGAACCTGATCGGCTGCAGCATGAACGCCTTGCCGCCTATATTACAGCATATCAGCATTCTTCCACCACTTTCTTGTCACTGGGCTCTCATTCCAGCAAGGAAAAATTCGGTGCGAATTTCAGAAATGTTATTTATTTTTTGCTTACTTACTTAAAACTGCGCAAAATTCAACGACATAAGTCGACGAGTGTCTGTATTTCTTCACGTGGGATGCCGCAGATACGTAAGATCTTTCCAATGTGCTGATGTTTCTGGCCTCGGAACATGCCATATGAAAGTCGCTGGTGTCAGTTTGACGCTGTCTTGGTTTTCCTTTCAAATTGTTGCTGTGGTCTACTCCATAAAGGCAAAGGCAAAGTAGTCCCCGTGCACAATCTTGACGTCGAAATTATATAATGGTGAGTGATCATTTTCGCGCTCCAGCTGCTTAACTCTGGAGATAAGAGACCCCCGTGCGCCTCTAGTAGAAGACCGAGTGAGCATAAGACCCGCTTTGGACAGTTTGGAGATGAGAAAAATTTGTGAAACAACCCGGGGACCGAATGACAATTAACGACGGCTCCTTAGTTATGCAGCTTGTAACTTAATTAGCATCCCGTTACGTTGTTCCATATTCTATCCTTAAACATATTCAACAAACCACTCTAGAGCTCGAAGCCTCTGCGTGGGTGACGAATTAGCGATGCTCAAGCATTAACTGTTCCATTTCTAACGCAAATGCAATTCCTCACAAACCGACCGTCTTCGTATGTTTTATAATATGCATTAGGATTGCAGTTTTATGAGTGTTTAGATGAGATGTTTCCGGAAATCAAAGGATTTGGGTAAGACTGTTCCCGAAATCAAATGTTTTGGGTAGGACTGTTCTGGAAATCAAATGTTTTGGGTAAGACTGTTCCAGAAATCAAATGTTTTGGGTAAGACTGTTCCGGATATCAAATGTTTTAAGACTCTTCCGGAAATCAAAAGTTTTGGGTAAGACTGTTCTGGAAATCAAATATTTTGGGTAAGACTGTTCCGTAAATCAAATGTTTTGGGTAAGACTCTTCCGGATGTCAAATGTTTTGGGTAAGACTGTTCCGGATGTCAAATTTTTTGGGTAAGACTGTTCCGGAAATCAAATATTTTGGGTAACACCTTTCCGGAAATCAAATGTTTTGGGTAATACCATTCCGGAAATCAAAAGTTTTGGGTCAGATTGTTCCGGAAATCAAATGTTTTGGGTAAGACTGTTCCGGAAATAAGTTTCACTGGCGAGCAGACACCGTGAATTGAATCCATTAAAAGCGTATGCGTAAAGTTGAAGGTTTTTAAGAACTTCTAATGTTTCCAACTCCAGTTTATTTTCACACACAACGTGCAGGGCTATTTTAACACGATTGTGCAACATTTTATTACGATGCTGTGATTCTGTCTTGTGTTTTGTTTTAGTTACGGCATTTAACTATCCAGTCTATCTTAGTATTCCAACGGTGTCTGGCACACGAAATGATTGATGAATATTTAAGTGCATAATTTCCTCTTTCTCATTAGTTAATTCCCCCTTTTTTTCTCTCGTTCAATACCTAGCCTCCTTCAAGCGTCCTTTAAACTTCTGTTCTCTTTCTTCGAATGAATGAAATGTAAATTTTCCACAATAACAAGCAGAACTTACTTTTATAACTCTCAATTTTCTATTAATCGGACAGGACACGAGAAAATAAAACAAACTGAAGCGACAATAAGTTACCGTACTTTTCTGTTATTCTTTTCAAAACGAACTTGACAGTTATTTATTTAATTCTTTTAATGATCTTGTATTCTGAATATTATCAACAAAAGAAGTAAATTTCCCTGTAAAATATTAACAAATGCGCCTCCTCCACCACCAAGCGCTAGTAACAAGAGGCACTGGAAAAGGGCTTGCCTCTCCGAAATGTCAGAGCGTTTTCATTCGGTTACCAGCGTCCGGAGACACGTAACGAGTTCATTCCTTTCTCTGAAAAGGAGGGTTAAGTACCTGGGCTGACCCAAGGCAATCTACCGGGAAATACCAGCAAATTCACCCCTCACGTCGTCTTCTCTTAAAAGTAATAGTTCAATGGAACTCTCTCGTTTCAGTCCACAACTTGTAACAGAATTTCAGAAAATCCTATTTTCCGTGCTGAAATATCCAACCGAATAACGCTATAGAACATGGAACAACACAAGATTCATGTTATTATGCCGAATAAGCCTAAGCGCAAGGAACATTTAGCTAGAATATTGAATAGATGGAATGAAAACTGACGGGGTCACGTGACATAATATCTGTAGGGAAAAATATAACCATACGAAATTAATTTTGAATTTCAAGCCCGGACAACTTGCCATAATCCTCTAACTTGCATTTAGTAGAAAATAATAATAATCACCAACTAATGCACCACAATACATACAATCTTTATTCGTAAAAACCTCCTACATGTCTCGACCCTGCTGGGTCATCTTCAGGGAGAATAGTCTTGTTACACTGTTGGACTGCAGTTCATACCCTGACCGCAGACAGTAAAAGATACCTCTCAACGGAGGATGAAAGCAAACGCACATTCTCACTTAACTGTGTAAGTGCATCCAACAGTGTAACAGACTATTCTCCCTGAAGATGACCCAGCAGTGTCGAAATATGTACGAGGTTTTACGAATAAAGATTGTATGTATTGTGGTGCATTAGTAGGTGATTATTATTATTATTTTGTATAATACAGTGCACGGACATGGAACACATTAAATTTGCATTTAGTAGGTTTCCTGTTCGAATACTGGCAGACTCATCGAATAACTTGAAGTTACCTAACGATGAGGTGCCCAAAACTTTGGTTAGTTCGACGTTGAGCCACCTGAAACTAACAACTGTTACCCCGAGACAGTCCGACTGCATTCCGTCGCCACGAGGGCTTTAGATTACGCTGTATACAAAATTGTAATGCTTGTTTATCGACGTACTAAGGAGGTGATATTCACTTCAGTGAGAGAAACTGTCAAATAATTTGAAGCAATATTAGAGCAGACAAATGGAAGTATTAAAATGAGTTTCATGCATTCCTTTTACTACAGAAAAAATATCAATATATTCCCTGTATTAAAGGGAGCAGTTTGCGGCCGTTTCAGTTTCCATCCATCAATCACAAAACTTTTTTTTTTGTTTTCTTCTATTCCCATGCAGGTCACGCGACATGGCCACCACTAGCAGTCCGGGGTCTTGAAGGCTTTCTTGGTTCTTACTTCACAATACTGCAGCTGTGTCGTGCTGCAAAGGATGGACCGCAAAATTTGTCAAAAGCGACACGTACCGTGGCTGTGATTCAACGAGAGCATCGCTACCACTGTCACTCGCGCACGTCGTATCAACTGATGGGACTGCACATAACTAACTAACTAACTAACTAACTAACTAACCAACCAACTAACTAACTAACTAACTAACTAACTAACCAACCAACCAACTAACTAACTAACTAACTAACTAACTAACTCACTCACTCACTCACTCACTCACTCACTCACTCACTCACTCACTCCACGAAGCAGAGGCCTTCTTGAAAAGCTAACAGTTTCTCAGTTTGTCAAGAAATTCCCCGCATTTTATGGAAGCCTGAGGTTCATTACCGCATTCACAAGCACCCACCACTTGTCCTTATCCTGAGTCAGCTCAGTCCAGTCCATGCCACTCATCCCACGTCTTGCAGATCCATTTTAATATTATCCTCCCATCTACGCCTGGGTCTCCCAAATGGTCGCCTTCCCTCAGGTCGCCCTACCAAAATCCTGTATACATCTCCTTTCCTCCCACACGTGCTACATGTCCCGCCCATCTCATTCTTCTCGATTTGATTACCCGAATAATATGGGACTGCACATACCGAAAACATAATTTTGAAACGAGGGACTGGGAAGGGGACGGTCGCGCCTTGTTCTGTTATTCTTCTGTGTAATTCTCTTGCCTTTGTAATCTGCAGCGGTCTTGAGGATCGCACACAAGAGTAATCAAATATTCAATTCGTCTTTTGTCGAAGAAGATGGCACTTCTTTAAAAATGCATTTCGCTACTCTATGATTGGGTGTAGAACCAACATTCGGCGAAAGACATCGAACTGATCGATTGTTACAGAATATGACAATGTAGTTTGAATAGCACAATTAATAGAATATTGATTGGAATGGAGAGATTGTGAATGTTATGTAGAAAAATTTTTAAGAAAATATGGCATTTTCTTATTCCAACGCGATAAACCCAGTATTAGTCTTGACTGATTGAGCGAGTCATGCAGAAACATCTGTAAGTTTGTGGGGCCTACAGTCGAAACTGTTACCTCACGAAAACGAACGGGTACAGAACGTTACCACTACAGCAGCCTGATCGGTACGGACAGGAAGCATAATTTACTCACTTATTCTCAGGGAATTTCGGCATATAGCAAAATCTGTCATAAATTAAGGAATCACTGAGTTACAAATCAAGATAATTAATCAATCACAATTATCGTCAGCTAAATGTAATGTTCCTGTTAAGTACGATAAGGTATAAACATATAAACATCGACGTTTCTACCAATAATATACGATTGCGACACGCATGAAATTTTCCGATGATTAAAATTACTTTTTAAAGCCTTTCTAAGTAATATCTTGCTCTTAAAACTAAACCTTTATCTCCAAATTTTACAGTTTTTATTCGGACGGGTCCTCAATCCGGACCACGACCCGGTCATTTAGGCTACATTTTTAATTTCATGTGAAGTTATCCCTTGTTAAGGACTGCAAAAATACGTGTTGTTTCTTACTTTATTTTTAGTGACCAATTACAAAACTTATAATTACTTCGACTTACCTACTCCCAAATTTTTAATTACTTTGCTTGAATGAATAGAAGACCAAGTAAAATACGATAACAATTCCCGCGTATCTTAAGCTGAATTTCATGAATCGAATCTTCCTCTAAGTTAGGTTTCTTCTTTCATATAAACACGAAGAAAAATATATTTATTATGACATGCGATACAAATTTATTACTCCATTTATATTCTGAATTAAAAGAAAAACGGCATGCAGAAAACATCTTCTCAAGAGACAATGGGACAGAAATTCACCCTGAAAACAATATACGAGTGGAAAAGTTGGGTGAAACAAAACATATTATAAGGTTTCTTAAGAGAAACTCTGAAGATTGTGAAGCGATACATTTTGGTAGAAATTAAATCGTGCATAGGCCTTCCTGTTTAACGGTTATATAGAAATAAAACAGGAACAACATATGTGTAGGACGTAGGTAAGTCGCAGAAATAAGCAAATTTGATAGGTTCAACATGTTGCATGAATGATAGACTCTTTTAGTGTGTTCCATGTCCGTGCACTGTATCATACGAAATAATAAACACCAACTAATGCACTAAAATATATATAATCTTTATTCGTGAAAGTCTCCCACATGTTTCGACCCTGCTGGGCCATCTTCAGGGAGAATAATCTGGATACACTACGGTTGCGTTTACACAGTTAAGTGTGAATGGGCCGCTCGCGTGGTGGGATTGCGGGTTCGAATTCCATCGGGGGAATGGATGTCCGTCTTTTGTGATTGTCGTGTGTTGTCAGATAGCGGTCTCTGCGACGAGCTGATCACTCGTCCAGAGAAGTCCTACAGAGTGTGGCGTGTCTGAGAGTGATCATGAAGCCTCGATAATGAGGAAGCCCTGACCCACTAGGGGCTGTTGCGCCAATGGGGAAGAAACGTGCAGTGACTGAATGATGTGCATAAACGTATTACGTGATTCAAAGGAAAAAAGGTCTGCTTCCAAGACATTATTTAGATGGAGCTGACCCACCCACATTCCTCGCTCTTTCAGCAGGCCAACATTTCCTGAAACCTACATCCATGACGAATGTGACCATTACCCTAATACTAGTAGGACGTTTAAACTCTATGACCCACCATTCAGCACTAAGCGAAACTAATGGCGGCGGCAGGTAGAGGGAGCCCGGTCACTGCGCTGATTATACGACCAAAACAAGACAACACGTCAGTAACAGAGCAGAGGTGGTCACTGCTTTGCAGTTTCTTAACAAACCACACCCTGTCACAGACATGCTTCTTGCTCTCTATCCATCATAAAACAAATGAGAATTTTTTTGTGTGTCAGAATATATCTGTAGTTTTTTATAAAGTCCATCAGGGCCAGGATACTTGCAAAAAACTTTTTATATCCACATTTTCTTAACCAAGTAAGTTCGAAGTACAAAGTATATGAACATTCTTATCGCCACATTAAAATTCATTTCTTAGTCCTTCCCTCTTCTGCCTACTTGTCCACAGCAGGTGTAGAGGGATTTTGATTTTCACTTGATCACACTCAAACACACATACACATACCACATTCGGTAGGACTCCTCTGGACGAGGGATCGGCCCGCCGCAGAGACCACTACCTGACAACACAAACACAAGAGACAAACATACATGTTCCCGGTGGGATTCGAACCCACGATCCCAGCAAGCGCTCGGCCGCAGACCTACGCCTTAGACCGCGCGGCCACTGGGATCGCACATTAACCCTTTAAAGACGAAGCGTATCTGTTTTATATAAGGACTCAGTGCGTACCGCGCTGTAAACACTCCACTTCGGTTATAAAAACCAATCTCTTAATGTTTTATAAGGCAAAAGTTGCTGTTTGTTCTGAGATCCGTACAAAACACATAAACGCAATGTGGGCACCACGTAGAATTTTTTAATGTTAAACCTGGTTGTACGGCTAGGCTTTAAAAGGTTAAAAGTGCCAACTAGAAATAACTCCTCAGGTATTCTTATGCAGTATAACACTTCTTCAGTAATGTTAAAATCTCAAATGCTTTGTGGACTAAAGACAATTTTAATTACGAGGCTACTCATATTACTTCGTGACTGCATTAAAATAGCCATTATAATATTCATTGAAGCATAAATTTTAATTAACAATCTTTATACTGTACTGAACTTAATTACGTATTTACGTCCATACTTGTCGTTTTACTGTCCGATATGGATCCTAATTACAAGTATGAGAAATCCTTTTCACCCGAGAAGTGAAGTGCGAAGGAACTGGGTACGTATAATGATAACATGGCAACTAACATTCCCCTCTCTCTTTTTACACACTGCTAGTAGCCTTTAGCTAATATTTCACGAATGGACAAGCTTCATACTCTATTAAAGGAAAGAAATATTACTCCTATGAGACGAGGCTTCCCTTGATGGCACATAGTGACTTGTAGACTACTAGGCACGTGATTATGGCGCAGTACTAAAATTACAGATGTTTCATCACTATGCTAGGCTAATCACTTAAAGCTTGGTGGTTACCTTATATATCAGCCGTTTTAACATTTAGAAATTTTACGTTCTGCCCACGGATTTTATTTATGTGTTTTGTACGTGTCTCAGAAAAAAACAGCTATTTTTTCTCTATACAGCATTAATTGAACCAAGAAGGAGTGTGTTTCCTGCGCGGTACGAAACGGCAATTTAAATATAATTCCGGTTATACTTAGTTTTTAAAGGGGTTAATATCATACAGAGTAACATTACACCTGACATTACGGTCCCGGGTAAGAAACGGACTTTGAAATCAATAACACACCTGATATTACACATAGACCTCTAACTAGCTAATGTGACAAATATTCTTGAAATATTTCTTATATACATAATAAAGAGGTTAAAACGTAACCCACACGTTTGTTATGAGTTCCGCGTACTTCTTAAATAGGGCTCAAAGAATGCCATAGAATAAAGCGATTCTTTGTACGCTTAAGGAACTGGTAATGAACTCTCGACATGTCTAATCCGGTATAGATTGCGGAAAGGTCTGATCTGTATTTTTTTTATGCATGGGTGCAGAGGTCAAATTTTCTCAACCTCGGCCACAGGTCAAGAAGATTTATTTCTGCAGTCGTGTAAAAGGATATGTTTACACAAAAAGAACAAACAAACAGTGATGAATGACTTGAAATGGAAAGTAAGAACACGGTGCACCAAAGCGCTAACAACTTTTGGGAACATACTTGATGATTTCACAGCAGTGTCGCTGAAGATTCAAATTTATTAACACATTACACCGTGTCGATTGGTAAATAGTAACCGACGTTTGGAAGACATTACTACCTAGAAGACGTGATTCTCCGACCAACAAGAATATCACTGCCCTTCAAAAGTACGTGCAAAGTTCCGAAACAGCACAATACTAATGATAATACAATGGATAAAACTTAATGGTTGACTGAGAGTGTAGACGGCATACATGCAACACTACAATATTGGCAGAATCTATTCGCTGAAATGTACCAACAATAACGCACAAGTTTTACCCTATGTGACCCCAAAGTCCTCAGGCGGCCACCTTTACCCCGACATGTTTCGATGATATATATACCACCATCATCAGGGAGAGAGAGATTTCATACTTCGAGGCTGCGACGCCACTAGTGAGACACAGTGTTGTACCCGACGACCAGGATGAAGGACACTGTCACGGCACATATACAGCGACGGATAGCAATTCCTGTGGAGTGGCTCCGACGATTAGTGCATGAAAAAGAAGGTTAACTCACCAGCGGCGTCGCAGCCTCCAAGTGTGAAATCTGTCTCCTTGATTATTGTGGTACACATGCCACCGAAACATGTAGGAGTAAAGATGGTCCCCTAAAGAATTTGGGGTCACATAGGATAAAAACTTGTGCCTTATTGTTGGTACTTTTTGGCAAAAAATTCAATAAGAATGCGCTGTGAAAAGAAAGTAGTGAATTTTCGGAAACGTTTACAGAATTATCACTACAGACATATCCGTTGTTATATTTTAAGACGGCGGATGTTACGTAGCTTCTTTATGACTTACTTAAGGCTATCGGTCATTAGCTCAGGTTATACACCGTCGCAGAGTAGGATTATTAGATAGTGGTAAAGGTAAAGTTAGCCCTGTGCACGCCATGCAGGCATATGGGTGGAATAGAGATAAGGCTCCACTCATTTTTAACTTCGGCACTAAATGGAGGTGATTGGTCAGCTTCACGCCCCAACCGCTTTATCCCGGGAGAAATAAATTCCAGTTCCCGCTGAATAGGAGGACGGAGGATACCAGAGCCGGTGTGGGGGGGGGGGGTTTTGGAGAAGAAAAGTATATATTACCCATGCCGGGTTCGAAATCCGGATCTTCCAGGCCGTAGTCTGGTCACTACACCTCCTGTATTATCCACAGCAGTGGTTAGTAAATAACCACTGCAACACGATGTGGAGTGAAATGTTTCCGTTCTAGTCTCAGGTAATATAACAGAATTTCTCTGCTACAGCTTAAGAGAAACGTGAAAATCTCACACAGTATAAACGGTCTCTGGGTTTGAACTTTTGATCTTCCAAACACAAAACAGGAGTGACTAGAAGCAATTCACGTAGTACCCTCTACGTCCAATACAGGCGCAAGATAGACAATGTATATGATGAAGACAGTGAGAGCACAGTAATTTCGTCTTTCATGTGCAGCAGAAGGGAATTTTGAAAGCAAATCGGAGTATGTGAAAATTGTTACGATGTGACCCCATAATTTGATAATTTGGAAGTAAAATAACTTCTTCGACAACCTATAGTTTCATCTGGACCAAGATATGTAAACTCCTCAAGAATTATCCGTCTTGTTCGCAGACAGGGAAACCCGTGACGTTGATACATACCGTGAGTCAAAGAGATGAGAACGGTTGTTCTGCAGTTCTCATACATAAACCACTTCTCCGCTTAAATTCGTTCTTTCTTATTTTTCAGTATGTTGTAGGAACACACATATATCCCTCTCCTTCTGGTAACAAGAGGAATATATGGGAGAAAAGAATTGATGCCAGGGGCCCTATATATATAACCCTTTCATGCACGTTCTTTCTTTCACCCTCCAAAAATAAAAGGGAAATATGTATGTCTATTTTACTGTTCTTGTGTGTTCGGCTTCCATAAACTACTCCTTCACATTGACCAGTGCAGAGCGTTCAGTTTGTACGCCCTTTTGTACGTCTCTATTCTGTAGCGAGAACATTAAGGACGGCATAATCTTTGTTGGAGAGATGGACGTGGAAAGTTTTGCAGGTTTGATTAAAACATTGTTTTGAAATAATGTACTCTTAGAGTCCATGCGATGTTACAGTAGGGTGAAATCTCCCTACGCTTCCCAGTAAACGTAACGGCTAAGTCAATATGGGGACAAAGGCTTGTGGACCGCAAAAGATTAATCTTTTCTACTGTCGTTCGAAGAGTTGACTGGTCCCTAATTAATTGACCTCTCACCTTAACATTTATCCTGCTAATGTGGAATATATGGTGAGGTGTTAATAATGCCAGCACCACTAATGTGTAACATTTGGTGACCTACATTTGGCAACGCTGAAAGGAGCCCCTTTGTCTCTCTCTCTCTGCACAATGTCTCAACACTGAATCAATCGTGAAAGGCGTCCTATGTCACATCTGTGTGTGTTCACACTTACTCGGCTACCAAGTAGGCCCTTTGGGGGGCCCTTAAGGGCCTATTTGGTGTGTGCACACAGATATGACATAGGACGTCTTTCACGATTGATTCAGTGTTGAGACACTGTGCAGAGAGGGAGAGAGACAAAGGGGCTCCTTTCAGCGTTGCCAAATGTAGGTCACCAAATATTAGAAATTAGTGGTGCTGGCATTATTAGCAGCTCACCATACATTCCACAGTAGCAGGATCAAGGTTAAGGTGAGACGGTTTGTGTTATCTCGGAATGTCGTTGCCAGTCTGTCTGGGTCCCTTCTTCCCTGAATGCATGCAGTAAAAATCTCCACAGAAGATCTGCCACACCATCCAGACACTCAACGGGCGTTAAAGTATAGGGCTAACCACTGGTGCATAATCATAGCTTGCGTTAGGAAAGACTAATGAGGTCAACAGTGCAGGGAGTGCCTTGTGTGGATCATGAAAACTCGTCTTTATGGAAAAGGGAGCTAGGCAATTCGGTTCAATAAGATTCTATTTGTGGTACAAGAGAAAAAAGAAGAATAACACCGCAAAGCAGCAAATTTTACAACTCCAATCCCTTATATTCCCACCGTACATCTTTCTAGATATATCCTGGCAAAAGAAATAGTAAACATTTTAAATTGCCCAAGTCCAGTTAACACGTTGTAAATTACATGTTAGATTCCTATTATTGTTATTATTATTATATAATACGTAAATATAAACCATACTATAATTACACTTAATTACAAATGTAAATTGTTATTAATATAAAATTGCAAAATCAGAAGTACATTTTCCAAGTTTTCATTGTCTTAAATCACTGTATATCGATAATATTAATCTTTTGTACGAAACGTTTCACACCACCTTCTGTTACTAAAGTACCCGTATGCGTATTCCACCTCTTTGCTATTCATAGCCTCTCATCATACCAAACTTCCGTGTGGTAACTAATACAGACAGTTTCTTAAATTTATTCTAAACCGACAGGCCACTTTTATTCATGATAAACAAAAAATTACGCTCTTATTTCATGTTTGACGCACAGATACAATAAAACCTTTCTTCGGTTTAATTAAATAAAAAATTTCAACTATTGTTTTGTATAAATGTAAAATGTTTGTGTTGTGTACAACGGAAAGTTACAAATTTAAATCTAGCTGTTTATTACATGCGGATTTTTCCAGTCCCTTGGGCAACCTTCCTTGCAGGAAATAGCTTTTCAATACATTAAGCTATACAGGCAACGAAAATCTGTGTACACAATTCGTTCAGGTACGTGACTATAGGCTTCCATATTGTGTGTGAATTATTCACACAGAATTGAATAATAACTGTGTTGTTATGTACTTCGCCGTAATTTGAAGGGTTACACGACACGTTGAACGGACCCGAGCACAGGTAAAACTTGCCCATAATAACAGCTCTCATTTTCACTTCATTGATTAAGGCAAAGGAAGCGCTACGAGCTGATTTGCGTGTCTTGAAACTGGAATACATACAGACATACACACATACACACAGACATACAGACAGACAGACAGACAGACAGACAGACAGACAGACAGACAGACAGACAGACATACATACATACATACATACATATCCACACATACACACACACATACAAACATACATACAGATTACATAGGTTCATATCATATACACTGAGGCGCGTTGGCGTAACTATTTTTACCGTGAAGAAAGAATAAGTATTACATATTCCGAGTGTGTGTGTGTGTGTATCCTTCTCACAGTTACCAAGCCTACAAAGGGCATGTGCCTTACTGTTTTGTGATCTGCGGCCTGTGCGTCTCTACCATCACAGAAAGGGCAAGATTTTTGGAAAAAAATTTATTGGATATAATATGTGAGTTTTGATTTCCCCTCAACTTTTGTCTGAAACAGTTTTCATCCTAAGAAGAATTCAGCGAAGTGCTATAGTGAGTGTACGTAGGTCTTCATGTAAAGTAGCCGTTATTATTGCCAGATTTTAATGAAACTTGAATATCTGGTAGATTTTTAAGAAATTCTCAAATATCAAATTTCATAAAATCCGTCCAGCAGGAGCCGAGTTGTTCCATGCGGACCGACAGACGGGCAGGCAGACAGCTATGAGGAAGCTTCTAGTCGCTTTTCGCAAGTTTGCGAACAAGCACAAGCCTAAGACCGTTTACCAAGTTGTCAACATCGATAGGTTTATTCATGAATCAGCATACATACAACGAGATGTGAGGTTCTCACAGTTGTGCCGATGAAGTGTCAAGTCTTACTGAGTGGGACTTTGTGTCGAATGGGGAATAGTTGTAGGCATTTCGAAGAAGCTTCCTGCCACCATCCTCAGTTTCTACGCAGTCCAAGAAAATGGAGGCAGCAAGATAATCCAAAAGGACAGTGACTATTCACCAGTGCAGACGGGGTCACGTAGGAAAAGGTGTGAATCTTCTAGCACGAATCCTGTCGAAATTGCAAGAATTTAGACTTAGCAACACCATTATGATATTTGCAGCATCCACGTGCCATTCGCTTGCGAATAAAGAAAATATCCATCAAAAATACCACACCTGAGTAGGTTAAAAACTTCTGGACAAGCATATGCATTGCACTAATTTACTTCATAGGGTAAGAATGCGCAATAATTGATGTGACATCTTGAGACAAGATATGAAACTTTTCTGCAAATATTTATATCGCAATACGTACTGAAAAATATCATGCACAATCGTCTATCGTTGCCATCATCTGATCCTTTTCGTAAGTATATACTAACAAATATAACGCCACAGAAACAAGAGTCTTCGCTTGTATCCCGTCAGTAACCATCAAACACTTCGTCAATATGTTCTTCTCCGCATAAAATCACTGCTATCGATCCTTAAGTGGGCCTTCTTTGTAGAAAACGAACGAAGCAAGAACATATAAAAAAGAACGTGTTGATTAGTCTGTCTCAAAGTTTCATCTCTGAAACTACCTAACAGACTTGGAATTCTAAGGCTTATCCTTTCTGTGAATAATTAATTTTGGTTCGTCTTAAGTTCACTTGCAGGTATACGTGCAACTCAAACTGTATATAGCCAATTCCCCCCAAAATTACCTGTCACACAAAATAGATTACAAGTCTTAACATATACACTTCATTAAGGCTCATAACGTATATTTAAAATATCTCAGGTGAGAAAAACATTGAAAAAATAAAACAAATATATAAATACATATATATAACCTGCGCATTAGAGCCACTTTCCGATTAATTTTGCGACCAGTGACTTACACGTGCAATAAATTAATATCGGGCGAACTTATCCGAATGGAGAACTGAAAGAAACACAAATTTAAAATAAATGCAATAAAATTGTTAACAGTTTTCATCTGAATTACCTAGGTAAAAGCGTAAATGATACATCGAACTATAATAATAATAATAATAATAATAATAATAATAATAATGGTTTAAAGTGGCTTTTATGACTGCTACAATTGCAAAGTTGTGTCTTGAAACAGCTGCGTACCACATTCGCTATTTTATTTCACTGCCAGTGACGTCGCTCAGCCAATAACTCGTCCTGGCAAAAACATTTTCTGGATCCTCCTTCGCACTCGTGCGGCTCTCCGCTTCACTTTACAGAATATTTAGACGTAACAGAGGGTTGCAGAAGCTTTACATAGTCAAGGGCCAAATATATAAAGTCGTATTTATGGTTAGAAAATTAATAAATTTAATGTCCTTGATGGAAAATCATTGCTCCACATAACACGAGTTTGTCCTAGTCATTTTGGATGAAGTGAATTTTACAAGTGAACATTTTCTTCTCTTTGACCAACACTCGGAACCAAAATTACGTGATACTTTTAATTTGGTAAACATCGCCTGTAACTATCAGTTACAAGGTGTTTCTTTTATCCTGTCCCGGGGCACGGCAACTTTATCGCATTACAAGCCTCAACCTGCCGACATATTCCCTGACACATTTCGAGTAGGGAATAAAGATACGAGAAACAGAACAACTTTTTGCTGGCATATAACACTGCAGCACTGGGCATTCGGTTATAGAAGTTTAGAGACAAGGCAGTGGTCTCGTCTTTAACCGTCTAAATGTGTAAGAAGGATGAGATCACAACGCTGTCTCGAAAATTCTGGAACTGAAAACCCAGTGACGTGGCGTCATAATCCAGAAGGAAGGGAATCTCGGCTACGCCCTTGTGAACACTTGAAAACTCGCACAGCACACAAGGGCCTCCTTACACAATTCCCATCAAGCACAAACAGCCGTCTAGAGTTAATTACTCCTGGTTGATAGCTTACATGGTGGATTCCGAAACTCTTAAATGGGGATAGATTTAACAATAACGCACGGTTGTCCCTGTGCACGCCATTAAGGCACTGGGAGATGTAAGGGTACAGCTCATCTCGTTCTTAATCCCGGTACTAGACAGGGGTAAGCAGTCGGTTTCACGCCCTGGGAAGAAAGACCCCCCATTAACCACTGAACAGGAAACTGGGGTACGGGGGTTGGGCCAATATGGACGCTTTGGAGAAGAGAACAAACTCAATCAAACGCTGTGAACTGAACAAAGATTCCTTGGCAGTCCCGCCCACAGCCTAGTCCCTGTATTGACTGAGCTATCCAGGCAACTCAGAGTTAAATAAGAGCAAGACCTACATTTCGAGTTTGTGGACAGCGTGAAGTATTTTTACGACAAGCTTCTACACCTTCCACAAGTAAATCCTTCCACAGTTTATGCTCCTTCTTTTCCCTTTATGAAAAGAATAATAACTACAAATTATTAGAGACAAATTACGAAGAACAAAAAAAGAGAAGGGTTACGATTATTTTCATTAAAATAATCATAATCCGTAAAAACAACATATACCACATTAATAAATCAATATAAATATTTAAATATTACCTCAACCCTATATTTTTTGACCTAGAGTAAATCACGTTGACGGAACTTGTCATGTACTAAGAAACAACTGATACACAGAAAACACTCTTTAAAAGTTAGAAATCATTTCTCCGTTTATTTAACAATACTAAGCGGAATATATTGACTACAAAACTGAGCGTACACTAGCGATGTATAAAATTTTCCACAGTGACAGGCAGTAGCAGCAACGGAGATAAAAAGAGCGACTTGTGGGTGAGCGAGCGGGGCTTTTAACATACCTTATCTGCTATGCATGACATCTACAGCCCTCTCTGTCTTTATTGTCGATAGATGACTTTTATACATCTTACATCTCTCATCCTACGCCACGTTAAGGCTTCTTTTCTCCCTGTTTTATGTAGACCAAAAATGAGAATTTGAGCGATCTGCCTCAAACCACAACAAAAGAGGTATTTTCTACGCGCAATACGCTTTATCCTCCTGTTAATATAACCAAATATTAAAAAATATCAGGGACAGTGGACACTCGTGCTGTGCAAATAATGGCTAAATATACTTTTTTGGTGTGTTCCATGTCCATGCACTGTATTATGCAAAAACACTAATCACCAACAAATGCACAAAGAGAGTTTTATCATCAATCGTAACACACTCCTACATGTTTCGACCCTGCTGGGTCATCTTCAGGGAGCTTTATGTTATCGTCACATTAAGGTTGCACTTTACAGTTGAGTGAGAATGTGCTGTTGACTGCGTACTGCGTTGTTTTTGGAGGCGTGAGCTCTTTGCGGTCCCGGCATGCACTGCATGAATTACTGGCCGGGACCGCAGTGACTTCACGCCTCCAGTACACAGTCAACAGCACATTCTCACTCAACTATAAAGTGCAACCTTAGTGTGACGATAACAAAAAGCTCCCTGAAGACGACCCAGCAGGGTCGAAACATGTAGCAGTGTGTTACGATTGATGATAAAACTGTCTTTGTGCATTTGTTGGTGATTAGTGTTTTTGTATACTTTTTTGGATTAAAATAATATACCACTGACGAATTAGATGTGAACGACGTTGGTAACGTCATGCTAAAGCGTCGTTCTTTTAAAGTTATCGTTTGTTCCGATGATCAATAAATTCGTCACTTATATCCCACATATTGCGTTCAAAATATCTGCCACTGTACCTCCACACCGAGGGAGATAAATCTGTTTTTACTTTACAAATTTCTTACCCGTTTCGTGCGCCCAGCACTTTTTATCCCTCACAATTTTTTCATGAAATTACCTCATATACTCGTAATTAGGCAAAAAAAATACAAATTACAGGTACAATTCTTATATAAACTTCCTAGATAAAAATTACAGTTCTTACATCTTTCTTGCATTGTGGCTTCCAGAGTTCAATTTACTTGAAGATGATCAAATTTTAATATCACGTTTAAGTTTCTCAGCCTTTCAAATTTTTACTACCGATTTGGTCACTTCCCAGAAAAAAAATTTAGTAAGTCTGGAAAAGAAAACACAAGAACAGATTCGGTAATGATAGATCCACACATCAATGTGATTTTGGACATTGCTCATTGGAAACTCCCAAAACGCTATAGACGATAAGAGTAGCTCAGGCAACTGGCAGTGTCTAACAAAACACAGCATTGCCACTGCACTGTGAGAGTTAGGCAGATGTGTCGAATAATCCTAAAATTAAACATTTCACACAAGATTGGAGTAAACTCCATCATACACACAACAGCCTAATTCAAGGGAGCAGATTTATTTGTCAGGAGCTAAGACTCCCTCATTCTTTCACGAAATTCCAGTCTTTTTACGAGAAACAAAGATCGTTATCACGTTCACAACATTCCGCCTCTCGTTCTTCGCCTCAGCAGCCTAGAATCAAGAGAATTCCACAAAGGCGCACAGTTATTTCTTTGAGATACAATTTAATTTAACATCAAATCTACCCGTAGGCCCACTCACGAATGTCGTCTTTCTCTAACGAGCCTAAAAGAATAAGCTTCTTTTCTTTTGTTTTAGCTCAGGCATAGATATTTCGGTTTCAGAAATGTAGAGAAATTTCTAGAATTTAATGTGTTCCATGTTCGTGCACTATATCATGCAAAAACACTAATCACCAACAAATGCACAAAGACAGTTTTATCATCAATCGTAACACATTCCTACATGTTTCGACCCTGCTGGGTCATCTTCAGGGAGAACATTTTCGTTGCCGTTACACTAGGGTTTCACTTTACAGTTGAGTGAGAATGTGCTGTTGACTGTGTACTGTGTACTGGAGGCGTAAACTGTCTGTGGTCCCGGCTTGCAAGCCGGGATCGTAGACAGTTCACGCCTCCGAAAACAACGCAGTACACAGTCAACAGCACATTCTCACTCAACTATAAAGTGCAACCCTAGTGTAACGGCAACGAAAATGTTCTCCCTGAAGATGACCCAGCAGGGTCGAAATATGTAGGAATGTGTTACGATTGATGATAAAACTGTCTTTGTGCATTTTTTGGTGATTAGTGTTTTTGCAAATTTCTAGAACTTTATATCTGAAATCATCCAGTGCAAAAAGTAAAAATGTGTAGCAGTAATAATAATAATAATAATAATAATAATAATAATAATAATACAATAAAAGAAACACAGACAATCTAAATAAAACAGTTTACAGCCCCTAAATATTAGAATAATAAACTTCACTATTTATAAACTTTATCAAAAGTATTAGTGAAAACTAGCCAAGAAATATTCACCTCCGTCGAAGAAGATATACGAGTACGTGCACTGTTTAGATATATTTCAGTAAATGTTAAGTACAGACATTATTGTTTCAGATACAGTCTCATGGCCAGTAACGTCAGTATCTCGTATAAAAGGCTGTCAGTTTAAGCAGCGGGCCATTTCACAGGCAATAAACGGGAAACACTGGGATGAATTTTACCGACATATTTAAGAAGTACCTTTGTGATAAACTACAAATTTTCCTGTCTCTTCCTTTTCCCCCTTTGCACAAATATTACTTAAATTTATACGAAATCCAATGACACTTCTCTTGGAAAAACATTTACAGTATGCCCCACAAACTATTCATGGCGTCGTGTTTTGTAAGATAAATTGTACCATCATTTTGTTCGTTATGCACAGTATTTACAGACCAACTGCAAGCACAGGGCACTCAGAAAATAAACACAGTTCTTGATTCAATACGCTTTTTCTCTGAACATGTATAACACAGAACTCCTTTTATTTACGAATAAGTAAAATTTAAAAAAATAAATATGTAAGTTTTCGTTATTGTGTTTATGTTCATGCATGAGTCCTTAACGATATGGAACAAGTTTCACAGATATACGTCTTCAGGCTTTCACGGAGACAAAATTGTGTGAAATCTTCTCGGGCTGATAACCGTGTCAATTGTTTAAAAACCTTCGACGTTTCAGAGACAAACTCCGTTTCCAACATCAGGGAAAGCGATCTGGCTACTTGAAACAAACCTGTCGCTTATATACGCTGCGGCCGGGGACCAGCTCAGCGCTCCGGACCAATAAGAGCTACTCCCCGGCCGCAGCATATATAAGCGACGGGTTTGTTTCGAGTAGCCAGATTGCTTTCCCTTAGGATGGAAACAAAGTTTGTCCCTGAAACGTCGAAGGTTTTTAAACAATTGACACGAGTATCAGCCCGAGAAGATTTCATACAAGTTTCACAGATATTCTGTGTCCTTAAATAGAAGGAAGCCTGGAAGTCAATTTGCACGCGCAGAACTTAAAATTTTAAAGCCTAGCGGTAACTTTACGTACCACCAGGTTTAACATTAAAAAATTCTACGTGGTGCCCACATTGCGTTTATGTGTTTTGTACGGATCTCAGAACAAACAGCAACTTTTGCCTTATAAAACATTAAGAGACTGGTTTTTATAACCGAAGTGGAGAGTGTTTACAGCGCGGTACGCACTGAGTCCTTATATAAAACAGATACGCTTCGTCTTTAAAGGGTTAAACTTCCTTTCCACCTCTCAGCACGAATGGGAAGACAATCCTTGAAAGCCTGCACAGATATTGAATTGTATGCTGATATGAAGTCTGCTGACAACTTGGAGATCATTTTCTCGCCAGACAGACACATTCCCTGTTTCGTCCTCACAACGTAAGCCTACCTTTAGAGAAAACAAGTGTGTAATACTGTCTGTCTGTCTGTCAGTCAGGGGAATTAATAAGCTTAAGGAGTACGTATTTCGGTAAGTCGTTTAAAACAACTGCCCCGCTGACTCATAAAAAGATTTAAAAATATGACTGTGTAGTTTGTAGAAAAATAATTGTTTTGTCCCCCCCCCCCCCCAAACGGATATCAATAATAATTTTGGGCGAGTTATTCAGAAGTAGGCATAAGAAATTTATACAGCGAAACTCTCACTCAATTCTCAAATACCCTCAGCCTATGTTCCTCCCTCAGTGTGAGAGATCAAGTTTCACTTCCATACAAAACAACAGACAAAACTGTAGGTCTGTATGTTTTAATCTTTTTATCTTGATAGCAAACTGGAAGAAAACAGATTCTGCACTGAATAATAGCAAGCACTCCCGAAATTCAACCTGCTCTTAATTTCTTCAAGAATGAAATTTTGAATTTTTAGGGCTGTTCTACGCTGAGGAACTCAAATATCCTATTTCTTTTCACTTTACAAGTTACACCTCCCTTACGTTGCTTGGTAAGTTTAATTCTAATATTTATGTCTTCAAGCACAATAAATAACGACAGATAAATCCTAGAGAAGGTATGTCATCCTCATCTAGTACGACCAAACCTCTAGACACAATGAAAGAAATCTCTGCAGAGTAGCTACCAAGTATGGACCGTATGAGACGAATAAAACTGTTATGAGAAAGCAAAATAAATCCTTACGGCATAACCCATATAACTGCTTCAGAAATCCTGAAAGTGACAGAAAAGTTCTAACCGTCAAGTTTGATATCTTATGTTGTGTTTCATTTCTTGACAGTTAATTGCAGAGCAAAGAAACTCCAGCCAAAGAGCGTGTTAATCCTGTAAATTCCATCAGCTTCTGTGCCATCTTGGCCTGTCCTCTTATATCTCAAGCTGACTTTTACAAATGTTTTTCTTACAGCATGAAACAAAACGAAAAATACATACAGTGATAATATACACAGTCTGACACACCACTGTTTCTATTTATTTGTACCCTATACCATCTGTTCTAGTTGTGCCAATGTACTACATGTTACCTGATTATGGTTTTGCCGAGCCGAAACATGTAGTACATTGGCACAATCAGAACAGATGGTATAGTGTACAAATAAATGGAAACAGTGGTGTGTCAGACTGTGTTCATTATCACTGCAATTGAAACAACACACCGGGATGGCCCAAGCAAAGACTGAAACACACATACATTTTAATATGAATCAATTTAATTGCAGCTGCCTCATTAGGATGTCGTGAGATGAATTCCAGATCAGGCCTGCTCTTACACCTGCTGTTTCTTACAGTTCTCCTTTTCCAAGTAACAATTAGCATTACTTTCTTTGTTACTATCTGGACAAGTAATTATCATCACATATAACAGTTTCCTGCTTGAGCAACCAGTCCCCCCCCCCCCCCGAACTCAAAGCGTTTTTTGGAACCTGTATATTTATCCTTGTCCGTAAGATCCCGTTATTAGAACCCCATACTGAGGCAGATTAATCCACGTCACACCCACCTCTATATTTCTTTAATATATATATTTTAATATTATTCAATTACTTATTAAGAAAAATTAATAATTTAGTAACTACTATAAAGGCAGCTGGTGGTACCTGTAAGATTTGCTGTCACAAAAGGGCAGTGGAACTCTCCTGGTGATATACCGCAACAAAATCAAACTTTTATCCATCTCGATAAAATTAATCAACACACGCCTCATTGAGCACCACGTTTTTGCGTGAATAGGGTTTGTTGCTTTTATAAATTTCAGCTCAAACGTACTGGATTATTTCAGTCCAAATTAATTGAGTTCAAATGTTCAAGTTTTTTAAATGTGTACATTTTCTTTGAGAACAAAAACCACGAGCAAATTCAACGAAGGTAACAATGGTCTAAGCAAGTTGAAGATATTAACCCTTTAACGACGAAACGTATCTGCTTTATATAAGGACCCAGTCCGTACCGCGCTGTAAACACTCTCCACTTCGGTTATAAAAACCAGTCTCTTAATGTTTTATAAGGCAAAAGTTGCTGTTTGTTCTGAGATCCGTACAAAACACATAAACGCAATGTGGGCACCACGTAGAATTTTTTAATGTTAAACCTTGTGGTATGTAAAGTTACCGCTAGGCTTTAAAAGGTTAATGGACTACATCCTGCAGTCCGGTGTTTGCGCTAGTTTTTGCGTGGTTTCCAATAAACTTGTACGCAGAATAACGAGAAAGCCACAATAAAATTCAATTACCTCGCTTACAGTAAACGTAATATTAACTGCCGGACGTTTCACACTTCAGAAGCTATCTAGCACAGTATTTTTCTTTTTAGTCTATCCACTTCTATCGTTATAATTGGGGATGTAGAAAATGTATTCGATATAGGCAAAAAAAAGCGTTGATACAAGGATTCAGAGCTATGTGTGTTCCTCTACACACTATTCAGCTGTAATGTGGCACCACGTTTTCCAGCTGATAAGTGATACCTATGTGTATGTAATTGAGATTTGAGTATCTGACGGTGGTGGACGTACACTTGATGATGTTCTCTGCTGTGTGGCCGAGTATATGGCTTCATATCGAATGAGATAATTATATAAATGTGTGTATTTGTTTTACCCCTCACTTTACGGCGCTGAGTAAATTGTGTCCAGCATCCAGTTGCTGCTTTTATGAATACTTATATGCCGCACACTTACGAATATTCACACAGACTGCACCAGAAATTTAGAGTTATGTTTCGGGTTATATCTCACTTGCACATCACATAGAAAATGTCGCATGTTTCACAACACTTATTCTGTCACTTGAATTTACTGCACATAAATATTTTATCCCCTCACGCGAAAAAAATCTCAACAGGCAAGAGAATATCTATAAACAAGTTTTGATGCAACCTCTATCCTTCTAAATTAGTAAATTCTACTGCCAAAACAGCGATTTTTCGTAACTGAGGAAATATAAAACGAAATCTCTTGAAAGCAACGAATTATTTATATTCCTCTACTCACAGCAGTTTGGTGAGATTTCGGCAACGTCAAAACTAAAATTGCCGAGGTAACAGAATCCTGCTCCTCATCGGGGGTTCTGGGATCATACCTCGGGACTTTTCATGTGGGATTTGTGGTCAACACATTGGTACTGTGATGGATTTATCATTTAGTACTTCGGTTCTGTCCTGAAAGTGATTGCTTCGCCGCGGTTCTATTCTCATCCATCACAGCCCACGACACATGCAACTGGGACCATCACAATATCGGACCTCAGCTGGGGGCTTGACCACTAACCCGGTACTGCTACGTATATCCAGTGCGAACTCGTTTTAAGAGACAAATTGCGCCAACGATTGTAACAATACGAGAAGGTGTGCCGTTAGCAAATGATTATCAGTACGTCAGATTTGTTGGTATTTCTTTAATCATTCAGCGTTATTAGATCCGTAATTACAGGAATTACAAATCCTAAATCACGAACGTTCACTTTTGAATAATCGCATGGAAATACTTTTTTTGTTTGACTTCTTGAACCTTAAAGATGGCACCGATACCTTGTCCCGAACCGTCGGTAAAGAGTTACCACTCGACGCTGTGTAATATCGCAGAAGAGTGCAGATCTTAACACTCGACGCTGTGTAATATCCCAGAAGAGTGCAGATCTTACCACTCGACGCTGTGTAATATCCCAGAAGAGTGAAGATCTTAACACTCGACGCTGTGTAATATCCCAGAAGAGTGCAGATCTCATCAACATTTCGGTGGAAGCATGAAATCACGGACTGGTGACTTGTCTGGCCCAGAAACATCTCACCTTAAATGAGACTCACATACATAAAGTTTGACTTCCTCACTGCCCTTTTGCTGAAGATTGAAGTCTTATGGGTTTAGGCCGTGTTGAGCAGTAAAGGCTTACGGAGGTTTCGGAGCAGCGTAGCCCCTCTATCATGAGTGTTCATCAGCCCATTTGACTGTTTGCACTATGTTCCTGCGGAACGGCGGTGACTATTCGCTAGCCGACACGGCGTCACATCCCAGATGACGTCAACGTGCAGACTGAAAATTCACTGTCTTGATCACAAAGCCTGATCACCTGTCACTGTCCTTGGCCAGGCGGATGCAATGTAATTCCCAGTGCTTTAACTGCTTTAAACAAAGCGAAGCTGGCTCAAGCAGTTAACATTTCTATCATTTTGGTTATTCGGGGAAGTGCTTAGTTCGAATCTGGAACAAAACCTTAGCCATAATGACTAACAATCTTCTCAACGTTTCTAGACAAATGGTGGGACAATATATCACATTAGGACACGACCACTTCCTTCCAAGCCTTTCAAATTCATTATCCCGTAATCACCCTGCTTTTCGACGCCTTATAGCCTGTACTACTGGTATCGTCGTTAAACAAACATGAATGCGTGAATGTTAGCATTTATTTAAAATCTTATTTTACGATTATCATCCAATTTATATCTATATATTGCAAGATGTCTCTCCTCTTCCCACTTCAGTACTAACATTCCACACGTATCTCTCATCTATTCCATGCATAATCGCACCACATCTTCAGCATACCCCCTCCTTTACTGCGTCACCTTAATACCATTCACAGAAGTATAAATATTATTAAGTCCATTAGGCATTATCTGCGGCATATACAATTATTAGCTGCACCCTGTTCTCAAATATGATCAACATTTGTTCTTCCTAAGGACTCAGTGCATACCGCGCTGTAAACACTCTCCACTTCGGTTATAAAAACCAGTCTCTTAATGTTTTATAAAGCAAATTTGCTGTTTGTTCTGAGATCCGTACAAAACACATAAACGCAATGTGGGCACCACGTAGAATTTTTTAATGTTAAACCTGGTGGTACGTAAAGTTACCGCTAGGCTTTAAAAGGTTAATATAGCACATCGAGTTCTACGTAAAAGAAAACAACTAAAGTTAGGTTCGTTTTATAAAAACCTCTACGATTTCACGTAGCAGACATTCCTCACATTTAGGTGGCTCATGCTCTCTTCATGAACATGATTTAGAGTTCTTATTAACATTTCCAATTATAATCCCTCTTTACATTAAGAAACTGCCCTATATTTTGCGGACAGGTGTGAAAATATGAAAACAGCAGCATATATGTTTTGAACATATTTTTAGCTCATCCTCAACCACCCAGCAGTGGCAGTAGGAACAGCACCAGAAAACACAGTGGACTAACACGAAGATAACTAAAACAAACTAAGGAGGTACCTAACTCACACCAAAATCATAAACATTCTATACAGACATTGTAATACACAAAAATGTAGAGGTAAGAACCTAAATTTTAAATGTAAACACAAACACTTGAGATTTCCGATTCTCAAGGCGGTCACTATGAACACCATTTTCTAGGATATGATGTTACGTAGCCCTGTACAAATTTATCTACTTGTCGGAGAAAGCTGTCGACTCTATACACCACGAAGGATGATGCATGAGTTTTCTCCCAAACGTCAGTAAATTTGCACTCTTCTACAAGATGTCGTATTCCATAAGAAGGCGTTCCTTGTAAAGAGACATGGTTTCCAAGAAACGCCAAGACTCAGACTGTGCATTTCATCGTACCCTACTGATTGGCCATGTGCTGTCCCAGCCTCCGGGGAATATCAATTAGAACCCCCGGTAGCCAGCGAGTGAGATCTACCGCTCCCGATCCGCCACATGACTATAACTGGGGATCGTCTCGCTAGCCGTATCGACCCGTCCTACAGCTGGGCTCCACCGCCACCCTGGGCCCCACTCCCACACTGTCGGCAGCTCCAGCAATACCTCATTTAGGGCCCACGTTCGAAACAAAGAATGGAAGCACCCTCAAAAAATGCGAATATAACTCGCACAGTTAACAGGGAATACACTTATAAAATTGTAATTAATATTCTGTTTAATGCCAGTGTTTCATTCATTCGCTGAAGCCTACTTTAACCTTTTAAAGCCTAGCGGTAGCTTTACGTACCACCAGGTTTAACATTCAAAAATTCTACGTGGTGCACACATTGCGTTTATGTGTTTTGTACGGATCTCAGAACAAACAGCAACTTTTGCCTTATAAAACATTAACAGATTGGTTTTTATAACTGAAGTAGAGAGTGTTTACAGCGCGGTACGCACTGAGTCCTTATATAAAACAGATACGCTTCGTCTTTAAAGGGTTAATAAACGAGAGTCTGACGACAGAGTCGGGGTTCTTCAGCTATTATATTAACTAGTATGAAGGAAAGGATCCTGAAGATAACAGAAGGCGAGAGCGAGGAAGGAACAGCAGAATGGAGAAATTTGCATAATGAGTCATCTTCACAATAATTACCCTTCCCAAATATTAGGAAGATGATTAATGATATAAGTGTGGCCTGGAATATGCAATGGAGGAAACAGAGTGTGTACAAAATGCTTACGAAAATCAAGTTTTTGGTACCGTAACGACAACTGTTGAAGTCTTCATTCCTGCTAAGTGTCTTTTTATTTCCGGAATCAGAAGATGTTTTCGTTTCAGCTAATCAAGAGCACACGAATTCATAACAGACACACGCACACACACACACGCACACACACACACACACACTGTATTTTATGTAAGAAGCAGCTACTTCTTTAGACTTCAGAAGAATGGTCCCCCAAGCCTGTTACGCTACCTACATGTAATTCTAAGCTGCAAACGGCTAACCAACAAATTTATACTAATCTTTTGGGAGAGATAAACAACGAAACTTCACTGACATGTCGAATGTATAGGGAGAATAAAAATAAGATGTTCTTATTTAATAGTAGAAATAACAAGTAAGATTATCAGTTACCAATTTTTCAAATTCGTGAGCTAATTCCATACATAATTCATTACGATGCAGATCTCAACTTTGCATATGAAATATCACACCCTTGACATACGCGTAACTGTCAAAATATAGAAGCTAAGTTACAGAAATTTCTTTTGTTTTTACAACTTATTCTCATACACAAATTCATAGTCAGATCCACTAATTCACTGATATTGCCATCAAGTGGGAAGGTAAATATAGGTTTTCACTGGTAGCCACATTCATTAACAAATTTGTGTATTCTCGATACTTTCAAATTCCGATCTCACAGTGGCCAACAAACCATTGTAATTTGATCAAGGTTAAACTTATTGGTGCATCAAGCCAGACCCACATTATAGACCGAGACAATGCAATGGCCCATAGTTGATAAACTGACCACACAACTACATAAGCTATTAGTCACGACAGGTTTCATTATGCTACGATGTACTCCACACGTTGCATGCTGGGAGATCAATATGTTGCCTGAAATAACCACGTTCAGGTAGGTGGACGTAACGTGTACTTCAAACACACAGTAATTCTTACATATTTCAACTAACCCAAATACGTAATATAATGTGTAAGTCGAGAACAGCTGCACCCAATCTTAAATTTCTACTGTCGCCTTCAAAGATGTGGGAGTGGCCTGAGTCTGTAAAATGCATAGTTTGTCCATTTCCTGAAATAAACGAGTCTATTTTACACTGCAGAACCGTTTTACTAATGCCACCCTTATTAACCTTTTAAAGCCTAGCGGTAACTTTACCTATCACCAGGTTTAATATTAAAAAATTCTACGTGGTGCCCACATTGCGTTTATGTGTTTTGTACGGATCTCAGAACAAACAGCAACTTTTGCCTTATAAAACATTAACAGACTGGTTTTTATAACCGAAGTGGAGTGTTTACAGCGCGGTACGCACTGAGCCCTTAGATAAAACTGATACGCTTCGTCTTTAAATGGTTAAGTATGTTGTTTCAGCCTTTATATCTGCAGAAGGTCACACGTCAGGATGCACGTGTCATCATCCAACGTCAGGGTACACGTGTGATACTATTCAAGTGTTCACTAATCTTCACACGAAGGGGTTTCTTTATTGTCACATTATAAGTACAAGTGCAAAGAAAGGCAATAATTATAAGAGAGAATCCTTACGCATTCCTTTACTTGTTTTTGTCTGAATGGAAGATACGAAAATTAAAATTTTGTTTCATCCTAACATATTTACAACAGAATTTCCGAAATTATAGGTTTCTTGCACTGAACGCTATCTAGGATGGAAAAAAATGTTTCGACTGTAACAATGTTTTTCAGCGTTCTTCAACACGAAAGAACTGCTCACAGAAAGTCAGCGAACGTAGATGTACGAGCAAGAGTGTGATATATCGCAACGCCTCTTCTTATTGCGATGCTACAGCATTTGTCGTTAACAAACCAATACTGACATCTTCATGCCTACTTGCATATTGTATGTACTGCGTTCTGTACGTCAATGCTAAACCGAAGTCCCTGTCGCAGCACGTGCTATTCTGCGAAGTGGCCGTGCCATGCCTCGGTCGGTTACCTCTCGTGACGGAAGTCTTGGGAGTGCCGACAAAAGGGCGGGGGGGGGGGGGGGGGGCGTAACAAAATTTTAAAAATTTTTGGGGAAAAAAATTTAAGGGAAAGTGTTGAGTGCGAGCGAATTTTTAAATTTTTTTTTTTTAAAATTA